>OX393556.1:78792078-78922078 GCA_947650365.1 Chamaelirium japonicum | reverse complement strand
ATAATCGAGCATGAGTTTAACTCTTCGAAGGCGTGCCAGAGGTGTTCTCTTATCGAGGCTGCACCAGAGATGCTTGGGAACTGTGGGATGGATGTTACTATGGATGACTTGGTCCTCCTTGGGCGTTGCGGGAAAAACTTTCCCAGCGACGACATGGATCTGGACGACATAGATGTTGATGCTTTGACCTTTTGCGAGGAGGCCGAGGTTTCGAGTGCTGATAGAGGGTATGCTTCAGTCGTCGTTCTCTCGGGCCTGATGGAGAAGACAGTTGGTGTGGCTATGTCGACTGCTCCTCCTACTTTGCCGGCCTGCATGGCGAAGATAGCTTCTGTGGTAGGCGTAGCAGGGGGTAAGGTTTTGCCCACATATTCTGAGGTGTCTCACCAGGCTTTGCGACCTCGGAGCAAAGTTTCAGAGTTCCTCCTTGATCGTTGTCGCCAGTACATCAGGTCAACGCTTGAGTCATTCTAGGACAAGGGTTTTGGCGTTCTCCAAGATTTGTGGTATGTTGATGGTGCCAAATTCTATGTAAGCTTGGTGGAGTTCAAAGTGGATAGTTCTTTGTTCGCAGCACAGATAAGCTTGCTTGCGGCTGATAGTGAGGCCTATCGCTCCTGGCAGGCTTTGTTGGAGGGGAGTGCTCCTTCTGAGTTGACGACATCTGAGGAGAGTTTGTGTTGGGTGGAGCACCAGCTGGCAGATGCTACTTCAAGTTTGACGAAGGCGAAGAAAAAGGTAGAATCAATGCGAGCTTCTCTCCAAAAAACGGAGTCTCGCTTGGAGCGAGCAGAGAATGCGGAAAGAACCTTGAAGGCAAGTTTCTTGGAGAAGCAGGCGGACTTGTCAGCTCGTTGCGAGCTCATGACTTCTCACCCTCTGGAGTTGCAGCATGTGGATTTAGGATGCTCTCTATTAGTTGTACTTTGTTTTGCATCTAGTAGTCTCCTTTCCAGACTCATCTCATGTTTCGCTTTTTTTTTAGTAGCATTTTATAATTTCATAATGTTCTATGGACTATTCACTTGGGGTATTGTTTGTTTCTTTTTTTTTTAGACTGAACCTGAAGTAACTTCTCAGGCTGCCTATGTACCCTCCTAAAAGGGATCAAGTCGTACGTAGTTCATGCTTTTTTTTTTGCAAGGAGTGTAGCCTTGCTTTAGGCTTAGTACCTTTTGAGGTACTTACTGTTGATAGGGCCGAGCTGGGACCCTTCTGGCGTTGTGAGGAGGTATGCACCATTGGAGTAGACTTCCTTGATGATGTATGGTCCATCCCACTTAGCTTTGAACTTCTTCCCTCCTCGGTGTGAGAGAATATTAATGATGGGGCACTTGACTGCCAATACTAGTTCTCCGTCTTGGAAGGTCCGAGGACGAATCCTTTTGTTAAAGACGTGAGTCAATCTAGCTTGATAACATTCTAGGCATTGTTGAGCTTTGAGGCGTCGCTCATCTAATGCCTCTAACACGGTTAGGCGAAGTTGAGCGTTGTCGTTATTGGCGAGACCCTCTTGTATGTCTATCCTGAGTGACAGGATCTGGAGCTCGAGCAGAAGAATAGCTTCTACTCCAAACACAAGGGAGTATGGAGTTACTTGCGTCGGAGTGCAGAAGGAAATGCGATATGCCCACAATGCTTCTCCTATGCCTTCGTGCTAGTCTTTATTTGACTTTGAGACGATTTTCTCCAAGAGATTGCAGAGAGTTTTATTTAAGGCTTCTGCTAGGCCGTTTGTTGGAGCATTGTACATTGTTAAGCACTTTTGTTTGATATCGAACTTGTCGCAGAGCTGGCTGACAACGGTGTTTTTGAACTACTTCCCATTGTCATTGACGATATAGCGAGGGATGTCGTACCGAAAGATAATGTCGTTCTGGATAAAGCTGATGACGGAATGCCTGGTGACTTCTCGTAATAGTATTGCTTCAGCACACTTAGAGAAGTAGTATGTTGCCGCCAAGATGTAGAGATGCTGCTTGGATGACTTGGGCAAAGGACCGACGATGTCAAGTCCCCATCCATCGAAGGGCCATGAGGTGATTGTCGGATGCAGAGGTTCTGGTGGCTATCGGATATAGTCGCTGTGGAGCTGGCAAGTGTGGCATATTTTGGCGAATTCCAGACAGTTTTCGATCATGGTGGGCCAGTAGTAACCCATCCTCTTGATGCGAAAGTTGAGCTTCGGACCGGACTGATATGAACCACATACTCCAACGTGAACTTCTTGCAGTGCCGCTTTTGCTTCTTCTTTTGTGAGACACATCAGGAGTGTACCATCGTAGCTTTGACGGTAGAGCTCGTTGTTGAAGTGGAAGAACTTCAGAGATCATCGGTGAATATCAACCTTACGCTTTGGATTGTCAGAAAGCCTTCCATGGATGAGATAGTACATGAAGGGTTATCTCAAATCTTGCTCATCAATCACTAGGACGTGCACTACATTGACTTGCTCAGGAATTCTGGCATGGATGTCTTCCTTGGTGATTACCATTCTCTTGCAAATGGGAACGATGAGCTGGCTCTTTTCTAGAAACGAGAGTGTAGTCACCAAGTTTGCAAGCGCATCGGCATGCTGGTTGAGATTCCTAGAGACATGCTATAGATGGAAACACCTTCGAGAGCATTCAAGAGTTCCATGGCTCGCATGTGCAATGGCATGAGGTCTTCTTTGTTGACTTTGTATACCCCCAAGACTTACTAGATGATGAATTGAGAGTCGCCAAAGATTTTGAGCCCTTGAAGCTTCATGTCGCTAGCAAGTTCGAGGCTGATGATTAATGCTTGATATTCGGCCCTGTTGTTGGAGCATGGTTCCAAAAAGTAGGAACGAGAAGGGAAGTATCCCATCGTTTGGGGCGATGAAGATGACTGTTGCGCCCGCCACATCTTGCCTTCTTGCGCCGTCGAAGAATATCTTCCAAGAGGGAGCAATATCGGTGGAGAACACTTCCTCGTTTGGGAGGTCTTTTGATAATTCATATCCTACTAGGAGAGGATATTCTGCTAGGAAGTCTGTGAGAGCTTGCCCCTTGACTGTCTTTTGTGGAATGAAGGTGATGTCGAACTTGAGGAGGAGCAGTGCCCACTTGGTCAAACATCCGAAGAGCATTGGTCATGTCATGATGTACTTGAATGGGTCAGCTTTCGAGATGAGCCTGATGACGTGAGGCAATATATAGTGACGTAGCTTCTTTATAGCGAAGATGAGTGCCGGACAGACTTTCTCGATCGGGGAGTAGTTTAGCTCTGCTCCGATGAGGGTGCGATTTAAGTAGTAGCATATTGTCTTTTTGTCTAGCTCGTTTTCTTGAGCCAGGAGTGCCCCCAAGGATTGCTCATGTGCACTAATATAGAGGATCAATGGCTTTCCTTGAACTAGTACCGATAGAACCGGGGGCTTGAGCAGATAGTCCCTGATGCTTTGGAGGGCTTCTTGACAAGATTTGTCCCATTTGAATGACGCTTCTTTGTTCATAAGACGACTGAAGGGGTGACACTTTCCGGCTAAGTTAGTGATGAATCTTCTTATATACGCTAGGTGACCTTAGAGACCCATGAGATCTCGCACCGTCTTTGGTGCAAGCATGTTGTGAATAGCATCAATTTTGAAGATTAGCTCAAGATCTTGAAGATGCGTTGACTTCTGCTTGGATATTACTACGAGGTCATCGACGTAGCATTCCACATTTTGATGAAGAATGTCATCGAAAATTCTTTGCATGGCTCGTTGGTAGGTGGCTCCTACATTCTTCAAGCCGAAGGGCATTATTTTGTAGCAGTAGATCCTCTTTGTTGTGCGTAAAGCCGTGAGCTCTTCGTCTTTGGGTGCCATCCGAATCTGATTGTAGCCTGAGAATCTGTCCATGAAGGTTAGTACTTCGTGGCCCGTTGTCGCATCCATCATCAGCTCCGTGATTGGCAATGGGAAGTCATCCTTGGGGCATACATTGTTCAAGTCTCTAAAGTCTACGCATACTCTGATTTGGTTGTTCTTCTTCTTAACTGGAACCACGCTGGAGATCTATGTCAGGTACTTAACTTCTTGGATAAAGCCGGCTTCGATGAGCTTATTGACTCAGCCTTCTATCTGGGGTACCAACTCCAGTCGGTAGTGTCTTTGTCCTTGCTTAATGGCGATAGCTCCATATTTGACATCAAGCGGGCGTACCAAGATCTTGGGATCGAGACCTGGCATTTCCTTGTAGGACCATGCAAAAACATCTTTGTATTCTTGGAGTAGCTTGATATATGTCGCTTCTTTTTCGGGAGTCAAGAGTGTGATGACGAATGTAGACCGAGACTCATCTTGTGTGCCCAAGTTGATTTCCTTTAATTTGTCGACGGTGGATTATCTTCTTTCTTTGAGGACTGGCAGAACGTCTTGCAACTCATCGTCCGAAGTAGAAGCATCATCGTGTTCAGTTTTGGAAACAGATATATGATTTTATGCCCACCAGGTAGTTTGTGCAGAAGGTGCCATCAGACAACCTTGTTGAACGGATTGATTTGGGTGGGTGGGAATCAAAATGACATCCCCAAATGGCATCCCCATACAGTCAAATACCGACTTTCTCTTTCCTTGCTTGATTGGCTCGAGTCTTTCGAACACCGATGCAGTCCTTGGATTTGATTAGCTTTGAGTGCACTTCTTCTGTTTATGGAGCACGACCCAATATCGAGTTCGACGCCGTCTTCTTTTGGCGGACTTGATACGAACGGCGTGGGTGGAGCGTGCGTCGGAGACTTACGATTTGTCTTCTGCTTTATCTACCATCTTCACCTCAATGTAGTTAGAGGTGAAGGCCTTCTCTGGTACAATTTTGACAACCACCGAAGTTTGGCTGGAGCCGATGCCTCATTGGTTTGGGAGAATTCGCTCACTGTTTTGAAAGGAGACGAGCTTGAGTCTTAGTCATCCCGTGCGGTGTTGCTATCGGAGGTAGTATACCCATGCATGCAGCATCTCCTTCCTTGTAGCCAGCTTTGAACGGTAATTTGGCAGCATTTTCCCCCTAAGCTCCTTCTGGTTAGAATGCGAGCTTAGCGGGGTCAATGGATTTGGCAGAACTAGTTGAATTCGAAGAGTGCAAACCATGCAGCGGCAACGTCATCCCTTGCAGAGTAATAAAGTTGGCTTCGGATAGTAGTGAGACTGGCTCTTTTTCCCGAGCAGAGGATGATTGTCCAGAGTTACGAATCCATTGAGGTGCCAATCGCTGGATTGGAGTAGTTTGAACGGGCAACGGAGCTTGAGGAGTAGGACTTGATTTGAAATTGATGCGCATCTTCCGTCTTGGCACCGACGCTTCTTTGACCTCGTGCATCAGTTTGCTGAAAAGATGGCACTAGACTTGCAGGTGGAGGGGTTTTGTCCTGCTTCACCTCTTTAGCTTTTTGGGTTTAAGAAGCTTTAGCTGGAAGGACTTCTGCAACAAGGTCTTTGGCCTGGTAAAATTTGGTATCAGCAAGGTATGCTTTGGCCTTATTGAATGGTTTGTCGTCAGCAACGATGCACTTCTCCATGCCTTCTTCATAGTACTTGAGGCATGATGCCAGGTGGACACCACAATGCCATTCTCGTGCAGCCAAGGTCATCCCAACAAGAGGCGATATGATGTTTGGCAATCGATGATGTTGAAGAGGACCGGCGTATTAAGCTAGCCGATGGAGAGTTTCAGATGAATGATCCCGATGGTTGACTGTCCGCCTTGGTTAAATCCTTGGATGACCAGCTGGCTTTGTGAGAGCTGGTCAGTGGTGATGACGAGCTACCTCATTATTTGGATGGGCATGATATTGACGGCGGAGCCACAATCCAGCAGGATTTGATTCACCGGCTTCTCTCTGATATACCCCGAGACATAAACAGGATGGTTATACAGTCGCATACCGAGTTGCAGATCATCATCAGAGAAGGTAATTGTAGTTTCACAGGAGGCAATAATTTTGTCTTTTTCTCCAACCTTAATTTTCTTCTTATAGCTATCTGGATTGGTCAAGACCGCAGCCATTGCTAGGCGAGCCTTATTTAGGAGGTGCACTGCTTCTATGAGCGGCAAGTGCAGGATTGCCTTGTTGCAGGAAATAGTGCCCTTTTTGTTGAAGCCGTCCCCTTCATCGTTGAAGTCGCTTTCTTCAGAGGACTCGACTTCGCCTTCCTCTCTTGCTATCTCGTGGACTTCGGCCATACAACAGGAGACTTTGAAGTGCTGATCAGTTGGGAGAAAGTGGTCAGGAAAGAACTCTTGTAGCGTTGCCAGTTCTGGAGGGCTTTGCTGGAGGAGATCATTTGGATTTGCTGGCGGCACTTTGAACATCTTTCTGTTGTAGCTCGTGTGTCCTTAGCGTGGATTTTCTGTATTAACATTAATAAAGATGATTTTGGTTATTGCTTTAATTAGAATACTACTATGGTATATGTTAATACTACATATAATAAAGGACCCTAGGGAACACAGTAGGCCACTGAGGCGCATGGAGGATTCATACTTGGGAGACCCAGTGGATCAGTTCTGTGTAGACCTAGAACTAGTTCACAGCTTAGGTGATGTCGGTCGCTTCACCAAGAACAAGCTGTTGACAGGTAGAGGATGTGGTGAAGTCTCCACCACGGGAACGTGGGATTCCCATTCACCTGACCAAGCACGATGATCGTTTTGAACATGAACCAAGACTGTGCACAGTTCAGTGATTCAAACACTGGTGCATGAACCGTCTTACTACTATAGATAATTTGTCCTTAACCCTGAGGGACCATGTTCACTGGGCCAACCAGTTGTGTGGTGCTTTGATGTGCCAACATGTGCGGACCTTCCATAGTCCAATACCACGGTATGTTGGGTTACCCGGCTGACGCTTGAGTGACATGTAATCCCTACAGGTTATCCGACGTCCAGTGTTGGATGGGTGCGGTTTGATGAGTCAATCTGTCCACACAGTTAACCCAGGCCTGGTGGTTGTCAGTATGACTAACGATGTTCTGGATGCTAGGCACAGCACCGAAAGGTGTGTGGTGTTATAGATGACAAGTCATCAAACCCTAGTCAGATGATCGATCGGGATCTGACGGTGCTCCCCACCGCCCGAGTCGTATCATGGCACCAGTATAGGAGGGATAAGGATTATCGAAGTATAGTAGAGAACAGGGTTACGAGGGAGTAACATAAGTTTAGGATCACTAGTTCAACTCGCGTCGCACTCTGGGTGGCTACGCGGGTTAATCGGATTAGGGCTGATTAACGGAACTTTCGGTATGTCACCGGAACAGTTAATCAGGGATCCGGTTGGAGCTAGAGATCCCGAACCCTGAAGGTTCCACCCTATCGTTGCGTATAGGAATTGTTCCCCGACCTAGTTGGATACATTGGATGCAAAGTAGCGCGATGGAGCGCAAGCCCGGAGCCAAAGAACCTAATTATTATGTGTTACGGGTCGTAGGGGTATTTTGGTAAATACTGAAATATGGCTCAGAACATATTGAATATGGATCTTAGATTGAGCGGAATAATTCCAGGAGCTCACAGGTGCTGACGGAACTCGATTCCGAGTAGCGCACCTCACTCAGTCTCACTTTCAGTTTTCCGCTTTTCGTGAAGGGCGTTTTCGTCTGGACTTCACGATAGACACCCGGAAGACCTAAATCCGATCCCCCCTCATCCCTATCCACCTAGGGGCCGGCCCTAGACTCCTTGGAATCATGGGAGACCGGCCCTATAAAGGAAATAGGAGGGGGAGGGCCGGCCCTAATGGTTCTACTCCCTCCCCTCCAAAAATCCGACCCCTAGTCTCCTCCTTTGTGGTTTCGGCCAAGGAAAAGAGAGGAAGAAGAAGGGAGAACGAAAAGGAAGGAAGGAGAAGGAAGAAAGGAGAAATAGGAGGAGAAAATCACACGGCTTGCCATCGTCTTCACAACGGATTCCTCCGTCGGCTCGAAATCCTTGCACTCAGAGACAAGATTTCGAGGATTCTTCAATTCGCAAAAGACAAGGTGCTATCCGACAGTTTCCCTTGCGATTCAAGTGCGGTTCTTCATCGTTCCGTTTTCTCCGGATCATAGATCTATAAGGTATGATGAAACTAAACACCTAAGTAGATGCATTCATGTCTTCCATAGATCGTAGTATGCTTCTAGGGTGTCCGCACATATGCTAAGATCATAGATTTGCATGTAGATTATTTTGTATCACGAATTGTAATAAAACATACACCGTATGATCTTCGGATCTTTCTTTTTACTTCCGCTGCGACTCCGATACACGGATCCAATTCCAACAATTGGTATCATAGCACGCTTTGATGTATGTTTCATGTATGAATTCGTGAAAACATCATGTGAATATATGATGGCATATGTTTTCGTCGGGGTTCGACGTAGATCATGCATATGGATTGTGCTATGTATTGTCTTTTTGCAGGTGCCGCGCTGAATAGTAATCTGTGATTGCATGCATCCGGGGGTCGGACCCCGGATTTAATTTTGCATTGATTATTATTGTGGATTGTAAGGCTCTAGATAGGCGATGGTGGGGGTTGACCATCCTCGGTTCCCTGGCCATGTTTCTAGGATTGTCTTCTTTACTTTCTAGTGAAATTGTACACGAAAACGAGCACTTGCTTGGAGCGTGTTAGTTTTTCGGTCACAGGAAGAAGGAGATGATGCTACATCCACGGTTCGGGCAAGCGGTACCATGGCGTGCAAAGACCCGGCGAAAGCGTGCATGTTGGCGATGATGGGGATCGTCGTCAGAGATCGTGTAGAACGGAAGAGCAGGATATCTTGGCTGTGCAATTCAGGTTCAGGGGTCGGACCCTGGACATGATTCAGTTTGGATGCTTTCTCTGTTGTTTCTCTTTATTCAGTATTTAGAGAACCCCGATGATAATGTGATTATCATTCTTGCTTGTGAGTTTGTCTCTAGATCAGGCTTAGGGTTAGTACTAAGATTATGGATTCATCGGTGTCTCTATATGCTTCTAACACGTGCGAATCCGGTAGCTAGCTAAAAGGAAAGCGGTAACCGCCCTCGTGGTAGTTCAGGTAGCCAAGTACTGTGCACCGAGATAGACGCAGTGTTAGATTTATTTAGAGATAATTAACTAATGTCTCCATAAGAAGTATGATAACCCTAGTGGGATGCCCTTTCCCCATGTGGTCCTAGCGACCAAGTTAGGTTAGGATTTTACTGTGTGATACCCGTTTCTAGATGACGTTTGATGGTAGTATGAACTCATCACGATTTGGTTATGCCACTATTAGGTTGAGGTCCGGCGGAGGTTGTCGGATGTCCCTATTTGGCCAGCATCGAAACCTGTAATGAGATGAGGTCTACTATGACATCAGACATCAAATTGTGAACGAGGCGTCATCGTAGTGGGAGTCCTTTCCACATTGACCTTAGACTAGGCTCCAGATCTTAGGATTACGGGCAAACTAGTGAAGTATTGGAATCCTTGGAATCTATGTAATGTGATCCTTGCAAGAAAGGCGAAAGCTGAGTATTCAAGGTAGGGACTATGATATTTTCCGAGGATACTAATGTTTTGCGGGAAGGTTTATAATCCTAGTGGGAGCACGGTAGACCAGGATCTAAGTCTAGGAGGTCGTGACCTTTTTAGATATGCATAAAACCTCATAAAGAAGGGATGTGTAAGAGGTTCCCTCCAAAGGGGAGCCCCTGGCTTCCACAATCAACCGGCTAAGGGTCTGGGTGGAGGTACACAGTTCGATATTCCCACCGGGTGAGAGCTGTGTTTCCTTTCATGCTGGTTCGCCTAGTGGTTTCCTTCGGGACATGGAGGATGCCAGTGGCAGTGGGTGACGGTTTTATCCTGCACCGCGGGAGCCTATAAACCCCCCTGCCGACATCACCTAGATTTGTGGGAAGCATCCGAAAGCTTGTGTGAAGCCGCTGTTGCTGCGCACGCGGGTCACATAAAGCTGGCCAAAAGGAGACTGGGAGGTCTTTCAGTTTACCATGAGTAATTCTGATAAAGACTGGGTCGTAAAAACCCCGTTGGCAGAAGCGGTTGCATGCTCTCACCGAGATGCTGTCTCCAATTCAGGGCTGATAGTCTCAGTGCTTCAGCCCAGAGAATTTAGATTCCTGGATGTCTCCACTTGAGGTGGTGAAGACATAGCGACTGGAATAGACATTATCTATTTCTAAATTCCATAAAATAGATTGTAGTAGACCCTAACTATTGCTTTAAACCATTGTTTACAGAAATCATGACCAAGCTCGACCCCCTTGCCTCCATACTTAATGATAACAAACTTATGGGACCAAACTACGAGGACTGAAAGCGTAACCTGATGCTCATCCTAAGGATTGACAAACACACAATTGACCTAAGTACCCCTCAACCGGCCATGCCGGGACCAAGTGCAACTGAGGCTCAGTTAAAGGAATAGAAAGACTGGCTAGATGCTGATGAGATGTGCAAGTGCTACATAGTGGCATCCTTGCAGACCGTCCTTCAGAAGCAAGTTGAAGACATGGCCTTTGCTTCAGACATGATGCTCTACCTGAAGGAAATATTCGAGGGTCGTAGTCGGGTAACTCATTACCTGACCATCAAGAAATTGGTGTCCACGAAGATGGCAGAGGGGACTTTAGTTCGGGATCATATGCTGAAGTTGTTTGGCTATGTGAACGAGCTTGGTTCCTTCGATGTCATCTTGGATGCAGAGATCCAGACCTACATTTTTCTCGTGTCTCTGTTAGGAGCGTTTGAGGGCTTTGTTACCAACTTCAACATTAACCGGTTGGAGATGTCTAACACAGAGCTCCTAGCGGTGCTCCAAGCGACAGAGGACGGGATAAAGGTAGGAGCCCAATCCCTGAACGTAGAGCGGAATTCTTCTCTGAAAGCCAAGGGCAAGTTTCAGAAAAGAAAGTCTAAGAAGCCCGTGAAGATGGGCCAGGTGCAGTTGCAGGTTCCCAAGCAGAATGGTCCGGCGAAGCCCAAAGGAAAATGTTTCCGATGCGGCAAGAAGGGGCACTGGAAGGGCGACTGCCGTGCGGCTCCCAAGAAGGCTGAGACAGGTATATCTCAAATCTACATAGTGGAATCCCTAGTAGCATCCAGTTGTTCTCCAGTCTCATGGATTGTGGATTCTGGTTCCACTAACCATGCTTGCAATAATTTGCAGGGGTTCAAGGAGATAAGAAAACTGGGTGATGGGGAGATAATCCTAAGCATGGTAACTAAGGCCGTGGCAGAGGCTGAAGCAGTTGGAGATGTCATCTTGCAGTTCCTTGATGGAAGAAGTTTATTACTTAGAGACATACTTTATGTACCGTCCTTGAGACGTAATTTAATTTCTGTTTCCTTATTGAATAATGAAGGTTTTTTAGTTTTATTTGATGCTTCTGGTGTGTCAATTAAATTGAATGGTTCCTTTGTTTGTAAGGGAAAGATACTGAATGGTCTCTATGTAATTAACTTTAATCATAAGCAGGATAACATAACTGAAGCTTGTGTGATTAATTCATCTAAAAGAAAAAATCCCTCAGATAATCCAACACTCATTTGGCATCTAAGGCTTGGACACATAGCCTCAGACAGGATTTACAGGTTGGTTAAGGTAGGACTCTTAAGTCCAAATGTTTCAGAAAGCCTACCGACGTGTGAGTCTTGCCTGGAAGGCAAGATGACTAAAAGGTCTTTCCGAGCCAAAGGTAGCAGATCTAAGGAGGTATTGGAGTTGGTACACACTGATGTATAAGGGCCCATAAGTGTCCGTGCTATAGGAGGCTTCGAGTATTTCATCACCTTTACGGATGATCACTCGAGGTTTGGATACATATACCTAATACGGTGGAAGTCTGAATCCTTTGATAAGTTCAAGGAGTTCAGAGCTGAAGCAGAAAAGCAGATGGGTAAAAGTATCAAGTCTCTTCGATCGGATCGAGGAGGCGAATACCTATCGGATGAATTTATAGGGTATCTGCGTGAGCATAGGATCGTATCCCAGTTGACTGCACCAGGGACACCACAACAGAACGGTGTATCTGAGAGGAGAAACCGAACTTTGTTAGACATGGTTCAGACTATGATGAGTTATGCAACATTGCCACCTAGTTTTTGGGGATATGCCCTAGAGACGGCAGCATATACTTTAAATTTTATTCCATCAAAGTCAGTATCCTTAACTCCTTGGGAGCTGTGGTTGAAGCGAAAGCCAAGCCTACAGCACTTTAGGATTTGGGGTTGTCCAGCACATGTGCGAAAGGACAAGTGAGATAAGATGAAGTCAAAAACTAAGGTATGTCTGTTCGTTGGGTATCAAAAAGGGACAAAAGGTGGTTTATTTTATGATCCTGAGGATAGAAAGGTTGTCGTCTCGACGAACGCCATATTCCTAGAGCAGGATTATTTAATAGACCATAAGCCCACCAATAAAGTAGTTATTGAAGAATTGCTTGGTACTGATGGGAGTACGCAGACAGAAAACGTAGTGGGAGCCGATACCACTAAGATTAACGGTACTGTAGAATCGACTCCTATGGAACCACCACAGGTTCGTTGCAGTGGGAGGACCACAAGTGCTCCTGATAGATACATTGGAGAAGCCTTTATGGTTGATCCAGAGTTTCAGGAGAATGATCCTCTGAACTATGACGAAGTGATGGTATCCACTGACCATGCAGCATGGCAGGAAGCCATGGAGGCAGAACTGACATCAATGTCCCAAAATTCAGTCTGGACACTTATAACACCACCTCACAATATTAAACTTATTGGGTGTAAGTGGGTGTACAAAAGGAAAAGAGGTCCGGATGGTACCGTTGAGACTTACAAAGCTAGACTAGTCGCTAAGGGTTATACCCAACGAGAAGGGATCGACTATGACGAAACCTTTTCGCCAGTGGCTATGCTTAAGTCTATCCGGATCCTCTTGTCCATTGCAGCCCATTATGATTGGGAGATCTAGCAAATGGACGTCAAGACCGCATTCCTCAATGGGGATTTGGAAGAAGACATCTATATGTCTCAGCCTCCAGGCTTTGTCGTAAAAGGTCAGGAAGGTCTGGTGTGCAAGTTGCAAAGGTCCATTTATGGACTGAAGCAAGCATTCAAAAGTTGGAACATGCGTTTTGATCAGGCTATCCAGTCTTATGGATTTGAACAGAACGTGGATGAACCATGTGTTTATAAAAGGAGCGATAAAACTGCAGTAGTTTTTCTAGTGCTTTACGTGGACGATATCCTGTTCATCGGAAACGATGTTGGAACGTTGTCTACAGTGAAGGTGTGGTTATCCTCTCAATTTGACATGAAAGACCTGGGTGAAGCGAGTTATGTTCTGGGGATCAAGGTAACTCGAGATCGCCAGAACAAGATTCTCTCGCTATCACAGTCAGCCTACATAGATACTATCTTGGTCAGATTCAGTATGCACAACTCCAAGAAGGGACTGGTTCCATTCAGACATGGAATGAAGTTGTCCAAGGATCAGGGTCCTAAGACTCCTGAGGAGAGGGCAGAGATGCAGAAGATACCTTATGCTTTGGCAGTAGGGAGTCTGATGTATGCCATGCAGTGCACGAGACCAGATTTATGCTATACAGTAGGCATGATGGGCAGGTATCAGTCAAATCCGGATCCAGGGCACTGGACTGCTGTGAAAAGTATACTCAAGTATCTCCGTAGGACGAGAGATTATGAGTTAGTTTACTCTTCACAGGAACTGATGCCGATTGGATATACGGATTCTGACTTTGCGTCAGATCCGGAATCCAGGAGATCGACGTCAGGGTTTGTGTTTTCATTAGGAGGAGGAGCTGTCAGTTGGAGGAGCATGAAGCAGGGATGCATCGCAGATTTTACGACAGAGGCTAAGTACGTTGCGGCTTGCGAAGCAGCTAAGGAGGTGGTGTGGCTCAAGAAGTTCCTCACGGACTTAGGATGCGTACCGGGAGCTCAAGATCCTATTGTCCTTTACTGCGATAATAGTGGAGCGGTAGCACAATCCAAGGAGCCAAGATATCACCAGAAGAGCAAGCATATCGAGCGGAAATACTACATAATCCGGGACTTGCAGAAGCGAGGGGAGGTAGCAGTGACTCAGGTGGCGTCTGCAGATAACATGGCGGACCCTTTCACAAAGGCGTTACCGACCAAGGCTTTTGAGAAGCACGTGGATGCCATGTGAGTTAAGACTGTTGTTCCCCGCTAGGCCAAGTGGGAGATTGTTGTAGCTCGTGTATCCTTAGCGTGGATTTTCTGTATTAACATTAATAAAGATGACTTTGGTTATTGCTTTAATTAGAATACTACTATGGTATATGTTAATACTACATATAATAAAGGACCCTAGGGAACACAGTAGGCCACTGAGGCGTATTGAGGATTCATGCTTGGGAGACCCAGTGGACCAGTTCTGTGTAGACCTAGAACTAGTTCATAACTTAGGTGATGTCGGTCGCTTCACCGAGAACAAGCTGTTCGCAGGTAGAGGATGTGGTAAAGTCTCCACCACGGGAACGTGGGATTCCCATTCACCTGACCAAGCACGATGATCGTGTTGAACAGGAACCAAGACGGTGCACAGTTCAGTTATTCAGACACTGGTGCATGAACCGTCTTACTACTATAGATAATCTGTCCTTAACCCTGAGGGACCATGTTCACTGGGCCAACCAGTTGTGTGGTGCTTTGATGTGCCAACGTGTGCGGACCTTCCATAGTCCAATACCACGGTACGTTGGGTTACCCGGCTGGCGCTTGAGTGATATGTAATCCCTACAGGTTATCCGACGTCCAGTGTTGGATGGGTGCGGTTTGATGAGTCAATCTGTCCATACAGTTAACCCAGGCATGGTGGTTGTCAGTATGACTGGCGATATTCCGGATGCTAGGCATAGCACCGGAAGGTGTGTGGTGTTATAGATGACAAGTCATCAAACCCTAGTCAGATGATCGATTGGGATCTGACGGTGCTCCCCACCGCCCGAGTCCTATCATGGCACCAGTAATAGGAGGGATAAGGATTATTGGAGTATAGTAGAGAACAGGGTTACGAGGGAGTAACATAAGTTTAGGATCACCAGAGTTCAACTCGCGTCGCACTCTGGGTGGCTACGCGGGTTAATCGGATTAGGGCTGATTAACGAAACTTTCAGTATATCACCGGAACAGTTAATCAGGGATCCGGTTGGAGCTAGAGATCCCGAACTCTGAAGGTTCCACCCTATTGTTGCGTATATGAATTATTCCCCGACCTAGTTGGATACGTTGGATACGAAGTAGCGCGATGGAGCGCAAGCCCGGAGCCAAAGAACCTAATTATTATGTGTTACGGGTCATAGGGGTATTTTGGTAAATACTGAAATATGGCTCAAAACATATTGAATATGGATCTTAAATTGAGTGGAATAATTCCAGGAGCTCACAGGCGCTGACGGAACTCGATTCCGAGTAGCGCACCTCACTTAGTCTCACTTTTAGTTTTCCGCTTTTCGTGAAGGGCGTTTTCGTCCGGACTTCACGATAGACACCCGGAAGACCTAAATCCGGTCCCCCCTCATCCCTATCCACCTAGGGGCCAGCCCTAGGTTCCTTGGAACCATGGGAGACTGGCCCTATAAAAGAAATAGGAGGGGGAGGGCTGGCCCTAATGGTTCTACTCCCTCCCCTCCAAAAATCCGACCCCTAGTCTCCTCCTTTGTGGTTTCGGCTAAGGAAAAGAGAGGAAGAAGAAGGGAGAAGGAAGAGGAAGGAAGGAGAAGGAAGAAAGGAGAAAGAGGAGGAGAAAATCACACGGCTTGCCATCGTCTTCGCAACGGATTCCTCCGTCGGCTCGAAATCCTTGCACTCAGAGACGAGATTTCGAGGATTATTCAATTCGCAAAGGACAAGGTGCTATCCGACAGTTTCCCTTGCGATTCAAGTGTGGTTCTTCATCGTTCCGTTTTTTCCGGATCATAGATCCATAAGGTATGATGAAACTAAACACCTAAGTAGATGTATTCATATCTTCCGTAGATCGTAGTATGCCTCTAGGGTGTCCGCACATATGCTAAGATCATAGATTTGCATGTAGATTGTTTTGTATCACGAATTGTAATGAAACATACACCGTATGATCTTCAGATCTTTCTTTTTGTTTCCGCTGTGACTCCGATACACGGATCTAATTCCAACACTTTCCTCCTGGAGCTTTGTTTTTCTTCTTATAGGTTCTTTATTCGGGGACCTTTTTTGTCACCCGATCTAGCTTATGATGTCTCGCCTATCATGGCCTTCACCTCCGAGGTAGCATGATCCACGCATCCTCATCGGTGGATTCTTCCTTGCCAAGCAGAGGACTTAGAGTTGTGACTAGAGATTCTTCATCGGCTGGAGAAACTTGGTCTCCTGGAGGTTCTATTAGTTCATCTTCCGATCCCCAACCGGTTGGTTTGATTTCTTCCATTGAGACAGATGAAGGCTTGGAGTAGAGGACGTAGTAGTCAAACTTTCCCGAGGGTTGGTCTAATAGGCCGACTTTTGGATCTCCTTGCTCGTACCTCTTTTGGAGAGTACATTGAGACGTGGCTTCACTTGGAGGGACTTGATTTTTCAGAGTTTCCATAAGTTTACTCTCCGACCCCCAACCAGTTGGCTTGATCTCCTCCATTGAGACCAAGAAAGGTTGGGAGTAGAGAACATAGTAATCAAACTTTCTCGAGGGTTGGCTTAGCATTCCGACTTCTGGATCTCCTTGCTTGTACCTTTTTTGGAGGGCACATTGAGACATAGCTTTGCTCGGGAGAGGTGCTGACGTGCGTGGCGGTTGCCCCCAAGGCGATAATGCTTCATTCCGAGCTAGTGCAAGAGTATGCCGTCATCGCCTCAAGACGTTTAGTTGTGGAGCTGGCTTCGTGATCGGCCTTTGGCGATTTATGTGTAGCTTGGGCTTCTCCCGTCGTGCAGCGATAAGTACCGACAGGAAGGAGCCGAAGTGATGAACGCCATGTTTGCTATAGCGACATCACTGGAGTCGATCTCTATCTTTCCTTACTTTGCGAGCGCCATGATTCTCTCTTTAAAGATGAAGCACTTCTTGATAGGATGGCTAACCACCCAGTGATACTTACAGAAGAGTGGATCGTCGAAATGATGCATTTGCTCGGGCCTCTTTAATAGAGGAAGCTCGATTATCTTTTCCTGCAGTAGCTGGTCATGGAGGAGACTTCCGAATTGGGAAAGGGATACTCTTTTGATTCAAGCTCCTCGAGAGTCATCCTTGGTAGCCGTTGAGGCAGTGAAGGTAGTGTGACAGCCTTGCCTTTGTCTTGCTTACCACCGACCATGAGTGGTTTGGAGGTCGAAGCGACGTCGGCAACGTTGACTTGCTTTGGTTTGTATATCAGTGGCTTATCCTTTTTCTCCACCTTCAGGAAGACTTTGCTCTTCGAGTCTCCACGATTTGCTAGGTTGAGTTCCATGTCATGAGCCCGAGTTGCGAGTTCTTTGAAGAATCGATGCTTAATCCCTTTGAGGATATAGAGCAAGCCCCACTGCATGCCTTGGGTGCACATCTCGATGGCCGAGTCTTCACACAAGCGATCTCGCAAGTTTAGTGCAAGGTTCTTCCAACGATCGATGTAGTCGATCACCGGTTTGTCCTTCCTTTGCTTGATGGCAGTAAGCTCGATCATGCTGACAATGCGCCGGGTGCTGTAGAAGCGGTTGAGGAACTCCTTTTCCATCTGGTCCCAATTATCAATGGATCCTGGAAGAAGATTAGTGCACCAGTCAAAAGCATTACCTTTAAGGGTGCAAACAAACTGTTTCACCATCTCATTATCGTAGGTGCCGACGTTGTTGCAAGTCTCGACGAAGTGAGCAATATGTTGCCTTGGATTGCCCTTTCTATCGAAGTACTAGAACTTTGATGGTTGGAACCCGGTAGGGAACGCAACTGCTGGATCCTCGTGGTGTAAGGCTTCGAGTAGGCTACCGTGATTGGAGGGAGACTACAGCCGTAGGAGTGTATTATGTCGACCACCAATGACTGTATCTGTTGGACAGTCATTGTTGCTGCCGTTGGTGGTTGCGTAGCCACCAAAACTAGTACTAGAGAGATTACTACAGCCGGAGCGAGAGTCATTGATGGCGTTGGATTCACCACTGGAATTATTGGGACAATCTCTACCGGAGTAGGAGTTACAGACGATGCTAGAGTGGCTACCGGAGAAGCATGAGCTTGATTAATTACCGAGACATCCCTTGTACTTAGCCTTTGGTGCAAGGTATTGATATGACAATCCTTCTCTTCCATCAGCCGAGTGATTTGTGTCATCTGTTCACCCATTTGCATGACCTGTAGTTGGAGAGCGGACGAAGGATGATAATGCATGATGTCTCGGTGTTGCGTGCCTGCAGCCTCGACGTCATCGTTAGAGATATAGTTGCGCTAACTCGTTTCAACTTGATGCCGGACAGCCTCTGCACAGAAGGTGCGAAGCCCGTTTGAGAACCCGACTGGGCTCGGGTTTGGCGTTGGACCTCCCTAAATTTCTGGACTTGAGTTCTAGGATCGAGGTTCGTTTCTCATGCACCAAGACCTCGTCGGCGCTTTGGCGAGCATCTTCAGCAACAGTTTCTGGTGTGAAGACGTCCGCAAGAGTTTGAGTACGTCGAGTGTAAGCGCGTACTATCGGGGAGCGTTGTTCTTCAGGTTTTCTGGATCACCGTGTTGGAGTAGTGGAGACTCGGTCATGGATGAGAGGCTCGGAACAAACGTATCATCGTTTTTCCCTACCATGGCAAAACTTGAGGCAACTCCTTTAGACGTATGGATAAAAGGAAAGGATGGTCCCACTGGGCGTGCCAGAAATCTATATGCGTGAAAAAAAGATTTAGGTCGTCTTTATTGTGAGCACACGGAGATTACAAAGGCCAGGACCGAGGGACTCAGGGTGGTGAGCCGGGTGCGGCAAAAATTTGATCAGGAGATTATGGGAGAGATCCTTTGGAGGGTCCCTTTGATCAACGTCTCCTTATTACTTCATGCGAGAGCTTTGAAAGGATTGCCCAAAATAAAGATCTTTACAGGGTGAGGGTTCTATTGAGACACTAAGGAGTCTTCGCTATTGCTTTTGTCCCTTTCGTACTTTGCGCTTTCTCGGATAGGGGGGCTTTTGGCTTCGTTCCTCGATCTTCGTATTTCCCTCGGCTCTGGCTAGATCTTGGCATCCTTGATCGTCGGTTCGCGGTGTCGATCGTGCTCTTGGCGTCGGGTTTGACTTTGCTTCGGCTTTGGCATGGCTCTGGCTTTAGCGCTTGCGCTTGAACGTGAACGGGGTAGATACTTGCGATGCTTTAGTTCTTCTGGACTTTGCATCGTATCGGCTAGAACGTGCGGTGCTTTGCTCGTGATCGTCGTAGTTGCTTGGCTTTGTCACTTGCGTTGCTTTGGCAAGGGCTTTACCGGTGCTTTGCTTCGTCTTTCTGACTTTGCTTTGGCTTTGGCGTTGGCTTGAACGTCGGTGGTGACGTCTCCAAGGCTTCTTTCTTCTTTTGGCTTGGTGGATTTTGGCAACAACGGTTGTGGCATCGGCTTTGGCTTCTTTTCTTCTTCGGGCTTCTTTGGCATAATCGGAGTTGAAGGCTTCTTGAAGACAGCGGGGTGATGCCACTTCGATCTTCTTCTCCGAGCTTTTTGGGCGTTATCGGAGTCGAAGACTTGTTGAAGACGACGAGGTGATGCCACTTCGATCTTATTTTCCGGGCTTTTGGGCATTATCGGAGTCGAAGCCTTGTTGAAGACGACGGGGTGATGCCGCTTCAATCTTCTTCTCCGGCCTTTGCTTTTGGCGTCTTCGGAGTTGAAGGCTTCTTCTCCGAGCTTTCTTCTTCGTGGACGGAGTCGAAGGATTGATATTCTTGTGCAATGGTCTTCATATCGATGAGGTCTTTCAATGGACTAAACCGTTCCCATAGGATAGGCTTGCCCGAGCCTTGTGAAGTCTTGGGTCGTTGAGAATCGAAGCCTCCTTCTTTGCAGAGCTTCCTTGCCTCTTGACTTCTGACATCTTGAGCCTTCCCCCTCCCCCTCTATTTATAGGTGAAGGGGGGTGAGAGAGATATGGAAAGATTTATTTGAATTCCTTGATTATCTCTTTCATAACTACCTAAGATTTATCCCTTCCTTTGATGGGGGGAATCAATATTTATTTGTTTCCTTTTCTGGCGAGGTAGTTATGGCTCAATCTTTTTGAATATTTATTTGGATCTTGCACATTAAATCTATGTCGACCTGAACTTTTGTCTTATCCGTCGGATCGAAGGATTGACGTAGATCCATGTTTGTGTAGACGTCTACGCAACCTTCCCCGCACATGATGGTTTTACTTTTATTTTTCTTTCCTTTTCTTTCTTTCTTTTTTTCCCCCCTTGGCCGCCCGCTCCCTTCCTGAGGAAAGGGGGGGGGGGGGGGGGGCGCGGTTTACCAAGGGGCCAGGTGGGCCCACTCGGCCCCTCCTTCAGTCGGGTCAGGTCCGGCGGACCCCTTTGCATGGTGCAGGCCCGTTTGCCCCCGGGTTGGCATGCACGGGTCGGGTTCGGGCGCGATTAAATTTTGTGTCTATAATATGTAAAGGGCTGGAAGGAAGTAAGGATCCAAAAGTGCGGTTTCTTAGAGGGGGTATGAATATGGATATGGATGTGGAAATAAATAAAAATAATAGAAGGACTTAATAATCTACACAAAAGGTTGTGGTGTTTATTAAAGGGTTATTTTGACTTTGCCCCCCAAGTTTTGTATTGAATTAGACTTTACCCCCCATATTTTCATTAATTAGAGTTTACCCCCCAAAACTAACTATTCCGTCGGCTCACCATCTAAGAGAAAGGGTGAGTTGACGGAAAAGAAATAAAGTTTTGAAGGATGAGCTGACGGAACAGTTGGTTTTGGGGGGTAAACTCTAATTAATAAAAATATGGGGGGTAAAGTCTAATTCAACGCAAAATTTTGGGGGGTAAAGTCAAAATAACCCTTTATTAAACTACAAGAATACTTGTAGGGAAATTTTATTCATACCCTGAAAATCTGTAATTAGCCTCCATTTCCAGCAAACTTGAACACACCCCGTTTTCTTTGATCATACCCCATTTTTATCCCAAAAATATCCTTTCCTCTTACACCCCACCTTCAATACACCCCAGCTAAAAGGCCCGTCTCATCTTGATCATACCCCATTCCTTTCCGATGTTGAAGCCCATGAGTATAGGGTACCCCATTCCTTTCCAATGTTGAAGCCCCATGAGAGAGATAGAGGAGAGAGAGATCTTCTTTCCCCATTGCTAGAGGGATCAGATCTCGTTTGGAGGAATCCGATTGGAGAAATCTTGACTGTAATTTTTTTTAAATATATTTTAGATTTTAGTTGGATGTGAAGTATGAGATGAGAATATAAATGATATTTTAAAATTTTTGTGTAAGTTAGTGTGAAACGGATGGGGACTAATATGTGCCATAGACTAATAACCCGATTCTATAGTTTAAGAAGTGTCACAGTGTCACTGTTTCGTCTGGTAAACGAGTATGCTTCCGATGTGCTAGTTTCGCAATTATTTGCATCCCCTCTACCCGCCTCTCTCATACTCTCTCAGCTGTAGCCTCGTCCCGGCACCTCGGCCGCCCTTCCCCTCCCTCTCCGATTGGAGCAGTTGCAGGTAGCTCGGTTCGATTCTCCCTGCTCTCCACCATCTCCGACCGAATTAGGGTTTCTCCACTCCTCTGGAAACTGGGTCCCTATCCTTCCGCTCATTTCCCCAACTTTCCACCCCCGCCGCATTTCTCGTCTTTATGGCGCGCGAGCTATACCCACAGTTATTGAGATCCGTGCTTTGGGTGCTTCTCCTCTACTGATGCGGTAGGTGAGAAACCCTAGCTCCCGAATAAGGGATTTTGGCCGAACGAGACTGTACACTCATCCTGCTTTCCTGCCATTTGTTTGTTCACTAACTCTCTCTCTCTCTCTCTCTCTCTCCACTGAACCCATGGCAACCGCAAGAAAATAGGGTTTAAATTTCCCTTCTAAATTGTTACCTTCAGACTAGAAAAACTACTTCTGTTTGATGCTGATTTGTTAATTTTTTATTTTCCGTTTAATTACCCAGATTTTGAATGTTGTCTGCATCTCCATTGTTAATATGTATATAAAGAAGGTACTTCCTTAGTCTTTCTCTCACCTGTAATGGTTACAGATCCATAGCCTTCTATATCATCTCTTCCCATGGTTGTTGCATTGTTGACCAGGTTATCATTGAAGGGTTCAAGAGCTACAAAGAGGAGGTTGCGACAGATCCTTTCAGCCCCAAAGTAAATTGTGTTGGTAATACGCTCCTCCCTCCTTTGGCTTCCCACTTAAGTCTCTCTCTCTCTCTCTCTTTCGAGTTTCGATCAGCCATACATGAACTGTGATCGACATGTTTTCGCTTCCAAAAGAAGATTTTCAGCTGGTTTAATTTTCCTCTGCAGAAAACAAAAAAATTCTGAAATAGGTTATTTTGTGCCAAACCTTTAGTTTGCTCAAGTCTGAGTCTGATCAAACTCATATGCTTAATTGCATTTTATCCCATGAACATACTTTTTGTTTAAAAGCATTGGCAAAGCCACAAACACCATGTGAACAAGTCTATGGAACTATGGATGCACACACATTGTGGAGAGTTAGCAGTATGAACTGCTCTTTTGGAGGAGATTTTAATGCCAAGAATGGAGATTTTCTCGATGCGCAACAGTATCCCCTACACACACTGTGGAGAGGTAGCAACATCAACTGTTCTTTAGGAGAAAATTGTAATGCAAAGAATGGAGATTTTCTCGATGCACCAACATTATCCACTACACTTGGTTAGCATTTTAGGACCTACTAAACATCTTGAAGACAAAAGGCTAAACACATATCATATTATGTTTCCTTATTTGAACACACATACACACACACATTTATACCTCACACAATAGGCATCAAAGACGTCATTCATAATGCTAGTACCTCACTTACGGAGCTTAATGTGTTTTTTGTGTGCCTTATGTTGAGATGTGATGCATGGCGAGCCTCAAATAAGACTTTTAATAGCAAATGGTTTCTAGCCATCACCAACATCATCTCATTATCACTATTAGTATCCAATGTTTTCAAAGGCGCTTGGGGCTTACGCCTCGAGGCGCTTCACCAGCAAAAACGTCCTAAAGGCATTGCATGAGGTGTGCAAACAGTTAAGGCGTATGCCTCACAGCCTGAGGTGCAGCTAAGGCGTACACCTCAAGCCCGAGGCGTAAGCCTCAGTTGTGCTTGATTTTGGTAATTTTTTTTAATGAAGTGAGTGTTTTTTTTTTAAACACTGCTTTATGAGCCCCGAAGTTGCTTTTAATACTATAGAAGATGAAGATCATTAATTTGATTGAGCAAATCTTCGACTTGTGTTTTTTTTTTTTTTTGTTAAAGTGACAATTTATAATTTCTAAGTGTGCTTTTTTTTTTTCGGATGATTAAAACTTTCGGTTGGAAATTTTGGATTTAATTAGAATTTTATGGTGGCATTATATGTAATTATGGATTTGGTTTATTTGACTTGGAACTTAGAGTTTTATAAATATTGTCTCAACTCTCAAGTATTGTTCAATCTAGGTATAATGATACACTTTACATACTTTATGTATATATTTTGGTAAACTATTATGATGAGTGGATGCAGAATCGTGGATTATGACATAAAACTATTAATTTTCATACATTTCTTTGTTTTTTATATTTTATTTTATTATTAATATTAATTATATATTTAATTAATTAAAATATACACTCGCTTGAGGCTTACGCGGCGCCTCATGCCTCGAGGCTTATGCCTCTAGGCTTTGGTCAGCAAAACGCCTCGCGTCATGCCTTCACGTCTGAAAACTTTGTTATTATCATAGTATTATTGACCGTTGTTAACTTTTTCCTTTCATAGAACCAAACCATATTAGTTTCAAGCTGTTTTCTTGGCTAGATCCAACCACTATTCCATTCAAGGCGCATACTCACAGAAAGCTATAAGAGGTTACACATGATTAAGAACATGCATTTGGAGCTACGGACATGCATAATCATAAACCCTTTGCTATTATCATCATGAGACCGATAGAACCACAGAGCTTCACACTTAGACATACCATGCAATTTGATAAAAGATAATGAACCAACTTCCTAGGGTGAACATCTTAACATATAACCAAGATCAAGATTTTTTTTTAATTAGAGGTATAGTTTCTATACCATATTTCTTGAAATATTGTTCTTTGTTATTATCTTAGGTAGTCAAAGGACTGAACTCAACTAAAAATGCTCCAATTTTGAATCAACAATTTTGTTACCAGCAAAGTTCAGTATGTCCCATCAATGCATCCTGATATTCCATTTTATCACGGAACTATCTATCCTGCTGCTTTGTGTAGTTTATCTATTATATGATACTCTAGAGATAATTCCTGGCTTGCTCTCACTTTTGTGAATCCCCTTCTCGTGAAAACAACCATAATACCAACAAGGGATTTAACTGTTTTGAGGCTATTAAACTCTAATTCGATCGACCTAAGAATAAATCATGCACAGAGACTCCTAATATTATGGTGTGCGACCTACGAGTGCGACATCCATAATGACTGCTGAGGTTGCTAAACTCAAATCCATTGTCATTGAGCTATAGCAGACTAGCCGTTGATGCATACTAATCTTGCACTTGGGAAAATAGTAGATAAATGTGCAATTGGACCTCAAGCAGTAAACTAGACAACTAACGTTGGCAATAGTTCATCATGACACAGGTGCATACTTATATTAGACGGCTATGCTATCAAAAACGGGACAAGTCGGCGACTAGTCCCCAATCGGCATTTTGCCGACCGACTAATTCTGATTCTTTCATAGCTGGATGGAATTCCGATTAGTCCCCGACTAGATTCGACTAGACCCAACTAGTCCCCGACTAGCGACTGGGACTAGTCCTCAGGCGGCGTTCTGCAAGTAATTTTTTTTTGTAAGGAGTCTCTGCAAGCAATTTTGTTTGAATATTTTTGCATTGCCTTGAAGTCTTGAGTCACAACTATGGCTTTTCCAGTCTACCCTATTATCATCCGTTGAGGATCTGAGAATCTGAGATAAAAACATAGACAAATAATTATTGTTTATTTGTAGATATCCATATAACCCTATAATCAAAATTGGGGTGGTTCACATATTAAACATTAGCAAAAGAATATTGTGATGAATTCTTAGTTCTGAGTCTTCTGACATGGGCATGAAGTTCTGTTGCTTATGTATTTATACCCATGTTGTTAAGTGTGAAGGCATGCATTGTTATTGACCGACTAATATCATATACTTATTGGCATTTATGCTAGTTCATATATCATATATGTTTAGGGAGGGGGGAGGAGTTAGAATAAGTTTTTGCCGACTAGTCCTAGTTGGCCCTTGGCCGACTAGGGGCCGACTACCACCTTTGACTGCATAGTTAGACGCTGTTACGTAAACTGTCTTATCTGTGCTTGGTAGCTAGAAAGTAGTTCATCATAACATTACATTTTATTCTTTGGCAGTTGGTGCTAATGGATCAGGGAAAACAAACTTTTTCCATGGTAACATATTCATTTCGTGTATCTTATTTAGTTAGCTCTTTGGCAAATATCATGGGGCCAACATACTTACATTTGGTTGTTTACTTGATTTTTTTTTGGAAACGGAATCACTTTTTAGCCATACGCTTTGTCCTTAGTGATCTCTTCCAAAACTTGCGCAGTGAAGATAGGCATACACTCCTCCATGTACTCATCCTTCACCTTAATTTATCTTTTTTCTTTTTCAACTCTTAAGGCATTTCACATTGACTTCCATTTTTTGGCCGAGTGAAATCTACAGGAAGGTGCTGGCCACCAAGTTGTATCTGCTTTTGTGGAGATAGTATTTGACAACTCTGACAATCGCATCCCAGTAAGTTCTCTATTTGTCATTGCTAAAATTATTCCTTTATGCAATGTCTATGGCATTTATTATTCAAAAATACCTGTATCCTGTTTCAGTTGTACAGATGTCTCGAATTAGCTACTGTATGCCATTGCATAAAGCCTACACTATTACATTACATCAACACTTAATCAACACTTGTCATATATTTGATAATCCTACAGTTATTTACCTATTATACAATATTGTATATTGTATAATCATTCATTTTTTAATGTACCCTAAACGGGAATAGTTGGGGAAAAAAATTAATAAAGCTGATCCCCAATAGATGGGATAAGGTTTGATGGGTTGGACCTTATGGTTACGCCACCTATAGGATCCCATCTTTTTTATGTTTTGCTTTTTAAATGGCATCATGAGTTTGTCAGAACTGTTCGGTTTGCATCTAGGAGAGTTTGGGCTTAAGGGACATGTTTAGAGCTACAAAGGGATTACGCTCATAGAAAGATATCATCTTCAGATGACATTATAAAATGCTTTGAAAAAAATAAAATAATTTGTACGAATGATTGAAAACCCGAGTAGTTGTAAGTCAGGAAACGTTAAATTGGACATTTGTAAACCTCCTTTTCGTGATGCTCGATTGATGAAGTTGAGTTAGAAGTCCTACGGTTTTTTTTTTGCCTTTTTTGTCATCAGTTAAGATTTATTTATTTAGTAGTTTTTGTTAAAAAGTAAGTGTTGGACTGTTATGGTGTAGAACTAAGGATTAATCGACGTGCTAATTGTGCATTGAGATGCTTTCATTTTCACAGTTGACTTCTTTGAAATTGACTTGAGGTTTCATTTATTGTGAAGCTAGTTTGATTGATTTAGCATTTTCCTCCTTTTCCACTGTTGATCATTTGAGGCGGTGTGGTATATACTTAATGGTCCACAAGGTTCTAAGAAATGTTCAGTCATATCAACTAATCAAATCGGAAGAACCATGGATCAAAATATCGGTATCGATCATCGTATTGGTCGGCCCCAAAATTGGTATGTACCGGCGATACGTATCGATATCGGTTGCGTATCGGTCTATATTGGTGTGAATAAACTTTTTTGCTAAAAAATTTATAAAAAAATATGCAAAAAATCCAGAATAATCGAAAGCGTTGGTTTTTAACATTTTTTTTCATTAGTGAACAACATATAGGTACGTATCGGTCGTCCTATGTTATTAAATTGATGTATTACTGATTATTCTGATTTATTGAGTATTATGTTATATAAGTAATGATAAAACAAAACATAAGTCATAACTCATTAAATTCAAGCCATAAGTCATAAACATAAGTCATAATACTCAAATGAAACATAATCCATGTCATTCAAATGAAAAATTAGAGCCAATTCAATGAAAATTTGAAAAAACCCCATAAATTTCGCAATGAACGCATCATCCAAAATGTGAATTTTCCATCTTGGAGAACAAAGATTCATCAAAATTAATGGAATAATATTCGGATTTGAACAAATAGTAAGAATAATACCATAAAAAGCTTCATGAAAATTTATCAAACAACCAAAATCAAACATTCATAACCAAATAGTCATTGTCATGCTAAATCACTGAAATGTGAATATGTAAAATCATGTATGTCATGCATCATCAACATGTAACAATCAACAAATCAAATTATGTTACTATTAAGAAGTTATAATCTAGAAGTTAGAACATTAAAAACCTTAGGTTCCTAACATTCATTATGAAACAAATCAAGCATAATAAACAAATACTAAAATTTAGCTCAACCCTAAAATTGGAGAAATAGAAGCACTAGAGAGGATAAATCACATGCATATAGAAAAATAATTCAAAGAGTTCCATAAGCAAAGAATAACATTAACCTTAATAAAAAAACATGAAACAAATTCTAACTTAGGAGATATAGATAGATAGGTAAGAAGGAAGACATGGAAAATGGTATTTAAGTATATTGATCATTCGTACCTTGGAAATAGGAAAAAAAAAAAAAAGAGAAAAAAAAACTTTTTTATAAAGGCCGCCCACCTAGGATGTGGCCTAGGTGAAGGCCTAGGCGACCACCTTGACTACACTGTTAAAAACCAATAAACACATCCCTTTATATATAACTGTTACATGTATGACCCTTTTATGCATCCCTTGTTTGTCTTCAATTCACACAAGCCACATCCCTTCAAACTACTGTCACATGTAATGTGCATTATTTTAAGTTGTTACAGAATATACTTCCAGTAGTTTTTGGCTTCCAGGTCTGTGTTTCTTGCCCCTTTGTTAATTGCATCTTTGACATTGTTTTCGAGGATTGAAGATAGTGTTCATTCTGTGACCTTGATAGGTTCGAAGGTGAAATAACTCCCACTCCAGTAAAGCTTGTTGTTTGTATCTTATTCTTGCCGACCATTCCTTTATTCGGGCCAACCATTTCATGAAGATGGCACCGATTAATGCCCAATGGATGATTGGAACATCACAATCATATACACTTTTTTCAGCAGTTATATTACTGATTTGGAGAACAGCATTACAATCCTAACCAACAAAACAATGATCATGTCCTGCAGGTTGATTAGTTGAAACTAATCTTTGGCTGATTTTAATTTTATCTAGTGCTGCGTTTATTTCTCTTTTGCATATCATAGAAAAACCTCTTTGTAGTTGGATTTGTTGTACGGACATTGTGTAAATTGTTTAAATTTCCATCATGATCTCACACTTATTGCAGGTTGATAAGGAGGAGGTACGACTGCGACGGACAATTAGTTCGAAGAAGGATGAATATTTCTTGGATGCAAAGCATGTTACGTATGTATTTTTAATTTTCAAACTATTATTATTTTCTCTTTTAAATTGAACTTTGCAACTGGTGGTTCTTATTTGCAGTAAACAAGAAGTGATGAATTTGCTGGAGAGCGCTGGTTTCTCTCGATCTAACCCATATTATGTTGTTCAGCAAGGGAAGGTAGGGGGTCATTTCTGGTGATTTTTAATCCCTGTGAATTCGGATTTTGCTCTTAGAATTTATTTTTGATGGTTTGCAGATAGCGTCTCTTACCTTAATGAAGGATTCTGAACGTCTAGATCTGCTGAAGGAGATTGGTGGGACACGCGTTTATGAGGAGAGACGGCGCGAGAGCTTGAAAATTATGCAAGAAACCGGCAAGTGCACAATGTTATTGACTTAGTTGCTGTGGTTAGGTATATGTGCTTTGCTAGTTACAAACTATTGTATGCTTATCAGGTAACAAGAGGAAGCAGATAGATCAAGTTGTTCAATATTTGGAGGAGAGATTGCGGGAACTGGATGAAGAAAAAGAAGAGCTGAGAAAATATCAGCAGCTTGACAAGCAACGAAGATCGTTAGAGTATACCATATTTGACAAAGAACTTCATGATTCCAAGCAAAAATTAGGGGAGGTCAGTTGTATTGACTGTTGAGCAAGAGGAATCTTAACCTGCGGATCTTTCCGGTTGCACTATATAGAACTTATATGACGTATATGTTTTCTTATTGAAGAGGATATTTCTAAACTCAAAGCAGAAGTCATTCATTTTTTTCCTACTTCCCTTAGCTTTCTTCCCCATGCTCAAAGGTAAAGGGTACAACTAGGATAGTAATACCAAGGTTTTAAATGTCGTTAGGTGTCCATGTCGGTCGGCCAAAAAAAGGAAAATTTTTGTTTTTCGGTAATTTGCCGGTGGAAAAATTGTAAAATGGAACGACAAATTTTGATGACGATATTTTGTTTTTTGGTCAAATTTCGGTGTTTTTTGATGGAAATTTATCGTTTTTCAGTCAGATGTCGATTTTGTTCGTTTGGTATGAAAAAGATGGAATATTTCAGCAATACTACATGATAAAGATGACAGTAAAATATTGTCTATTATGGAATAAAATCGAAATTGAGGAAAAATGTAATCTCTTACTGATAAAGATGAGCTTTGTTTTGTTAAAAAAGATAAAAATTTTCAGTGAAATTGTCTGGAAAAATGACATAATGTCGGATTTCGGTCAAATATCGATCATTTCGGTCAAATGTCAGTCATTTCGGCCGACATTTCGTTGTGTCGGAAGGAAATTTTGTACTATTAAAAATTCGGTCAATTTCTATATCGGACCTTTGAAAAACAGACATATTTCGGTGATTTCGTAGGAAATTTGTCGACATTTGATTCCATGAGTAATACACGGAAAGGGAAGAAAACAAAATTATCAGCTTTTCCTATGCGCTAGTATATTCCACCTGAGAAAAAGGTCATTATTTGACACCATAGGCGTCATATAAAACTGAGTTGATATATCATGTAAACGGTGTTATAATTGGTCTTAGTTTCCAGCTTTCGTTCGAAGCAGCAATCTGGTGCAGCCATTCCTCAACAACTATGTAAAACTTAAGTGTCACAATCTTCCTTTCCAAGGGAAATGTTCTTAAGGAAAGCTCACAAGTTTAAGTGCACTCTGTCGATCAACACATCCCCATATTAAACTGTCAGCTTAGCTTACAGGTTTTTCTTCCCAATTAGCTTAGAGATTCCACAAAAGTTTACCAGCAGTCTTTGGTTGTAACGAAGCTTGCGATAATCTTTCTATCTTCCAGGAGGTGCACTCATGCTTGAGTGTGCGTGACAATTATTTGACAATCCTTTTACTAATAATGTACTAATTGTTGTAGATCATCATGACTGCATGGCTAGGTTCTCCTCCTCAGAGAGGAACATTGGAAATAAATAATAATGGAAAGCTATACCTCAATTTATTCTTCTTTAGTTTTTTGCCCTTCTATGTAGTGTATATGATGGATATATGATGTTAACTAAGTCACAAACAATGGGGATGATCTAAGTGGGATGGAAAATAATGATCAAACATTTGGCAACTTGTTATGCTGAATGGTGGATCAAATTCTCCAAACTGTTGAGGCCTACAACTTATATTTCTCACTTTAACTGAGAACAAAAATAAATACTAAAATGAGGGCCGGAAGTTAGTGAACTCTTCTTCGTATATCCATCTTATTCAAGACAAAATGGCAGTCTTTTATAAGGCTTAGTTTGTTATTTAAATTAATAGATAATATCAAGAACTCTATAAGAAAATTGGATCCTTTCCATTGCAAGATAATTGGGCAAGCATAAAATCCTAGTTATAAAGAACTTAAATTCAGTAAAATCGAATTGGATTGAAAGTTTGTGAGTGTTCAAGCTTTTGTAGAATGATTGTAAGATATCACAATATAATTGCAATTTGAGTTTAGTTGCTGTTACTGTTAGCAAATCTGACTTAATGGGAATTTTTACCTGCTACTGCTTCCTATGTATTTAGTGGGCATTGAAGTACCTTTTATGGGGGCATGCCAATCTTTGATTTTTGAAGTCATGGTATGGAAACTGATTCCTTAAGCAAGGTCTTTGCGTAGAGTCTGTCTTAATTTAAATTGGTTAAACTGAATGAATTGAACTATTCTTGATGGCACATTGGTATTATTTTCTTTAAAAATTTCCACCAACTCTTTGACATTTATGAGCGCACTTTGTTTTTAATAACTGTGGACACATCAAAAATATTCGTCTAAGAGTGTAAAGTGAACTATAGGGCATCTGTTATCATCATAAACTGGTTGTGGTTCTCTTTCTCTTTTCTCCTCTTTCTCTTTCTTTGACAACAAATATTGCGTGTCTTATGAACTAATAGGCAGTTACACACAAGGAAGCACATTCACATATGCAGTTTAAATACAGTTTAGTCTAGATAAAAGAAGGCTATAATTCTAGTGTTAACAATTTTGTGGTCTGTACTCTCCTTTTCTTTTATCCCGTATTTTTTTATTTCTTTTTAACTCCATTTTGTAGATTGAAGAGTCCCGGAAGAAGGTTTCTGAGAAGTCAACGAGTATGCACAATGAAGTGTTAAAGGCCCATGAAGAGTTCAAGTTAAAAGAAAAGGAATTTAAAGTTTTGACAAAAGACATTCAAGGGTTGAACAAAGAGAAAGAGATGATAGAGAAGAAACGAACTGAGGCACTGCAAATGCGTGCGCAGATTGAGCTTGATTTGAAAGACCTACAAGAGAGAATTTATGGAGATGTCCGATCCAAGGTTTGTTTAGGTGACTTCCAAACATATGGAAATTTCTTTTCTAAATGCGTTATAGATACATGTTATGCATAGTTAAACTAGCTTTGTTCACAGGAAGAAGCTGCAAGGAAGTTGGAGAGGCTGAAGAAAGAGATTGAGGAATCCAGAAATGAACTTAATACCATCAGGCCCATACACCAGGCAAAAGTGATTGAAGAGGAGGAGATTACAAAGGGGTACTTCAAATATTTATTGTTTACAGTATCGGCATCTCCTACTTTTGCAAGAGGCTTTTTACTGAAAACTAGATGATGTGTGTCAACTCTAGCATAATGGATCGCGAAAAGCAGTTGAGCATTCTATATCAAAAGCAAGGCCGAGCTACCCAGTTTGCAAGTAAAGCTGCTCGTGATAAATGGCTCCAAAAGGAAATTGATGATCTGCAGCGTGTTCTTTCAACAAATATGACACAGGTAATTAAATTTTTCATGAACAAGTTAATCCTAACTGGAACCGGAATTTTAATTACTGCAAGCTGAACTGATGTTGTCAACTAAAAATCTATTTATACAAAGCAGGCTACTAATGAAATTCTTTAGATATTGCAACTAAGCCTAGAAGTACGACCTAGTGCTTTGTTTTTTGAAGCCATTTCCATGATTAGAATCTGCATACTGAAAGGCTCAAAATTTGTTATCGACTTATCGCTAAAACCAAGAAGTACATTCTGGTTTTGGCACTTATAGTTCAATTATAGTTTGAAAATCCAAAATGTTGTTTATCATTTTCTTCAACAATTGCACTTTTAGATATTGCAAAAGTGCACTTTTAGTCCAATTATAGTATGAAAATCCAAAATGACGCGACAAGTGGTGCTTGGGAGGCGGCAGGGCCCGATCCGGCAGGGCATGGGGAGGCGGTTGATAGGGAATGGGGAGGCAACGTGCGGAGTTTGGGAGGCGAGCGAGGCTTGGGGCGGCGGCGGGGCATGGGGAGGTGACAGGTGGAGCTTAAGAGGTGACGGGGCTTGATGTGGTGGGGCATGGGGAGGTGGCGGGACCCAATATGGCAGGTGGAGCTTGGGAGGCGACGAGGCCTAATGCGGTGGTGCATGGGGAGGCGGTGGGGCCCGATCTGGCAGGTGGATCCTAGGAGGCGACGGGGCCCGATGCATCGGGTGTAGCTTGGGGAGGCAGTGGGGCTCTCAAAAAAGCAATTTACCAAAAAAATTGTAATCATGTTTTACTTTACTAGTGAAAACTAACATTGTTTTGTAAAATAAAATAAAATTTTTTGTTTACTTTATTGTTAAATACAAACAACTACATGAGATTAGGGGTTAATGGCAGTTACTGTTATTGTTAATACACTATATCGATTTACTTTACTAGATCTTACTTCTTTTTAATTACGGGTGTAAAGGTGTTATGGTTCGACAATATTCATTGTAATGACCCCTGGACCTTTCAGAAATATAGGAAATATGGAAATGACATTAAAATTTATTTTCTCCAATGACCTAGTTGTAAAATGGTTTTCACCTTTGTGTTAAGCTGTGACATAAGTTACGATCAAAATAAGATGCTTGAAGGACTTCAAATAAGATACTTGAAGGACTTCAAATAGGGTTGGAGAATATGTTCCCTCTCATTCCATCTCTTTTCTTTTATCTTTTGCGACGATTGATTTGGTTCTTTACCATCCTTGTAGATATTACCTCAAAAACTCTGGATTAATGGTCTCACTTGGAAAGCATGCTAGGTCTAGGCATGTAAATCTTTTGATATGATCAAATGCGAAAAAGATCAGTATCTTTTTATTCCGATGCACACTTCTTTATGTCAATTTCAGTTTAGCCACCTTTTCTCCATGCCAACACTTACCAATATCCTTGAACAATCTTTTGGGTAAATCATCACATCTATTTGCCCATAAGTCACATTCCTTAGATTCCGGTCTACTGGAAACCAAGAGTAACTTGGTTTTATGCTTTAGTGAGTAACCAGGCTCATGTCCGACATCAGTGGCTATGTTTTATTGGTTAAAGCTGTGACCAGTGATATATTTGCTTCTGGGCGACTAGTCGATGATTCATTGTCATGGACATCTGCATCCGAGATGTTACCCATCATCATTGGTTGAAGATCACGCTTTGGCCTTTCAAAGGCATATGCAGAAGTTGGAAAAAAAAGTATGTGCACCATTAATGTCATGTTAAGCTGAGCGTCGAGCAATTTACACACAGCTTTAAAATTGTAGCAATAGAATATGCTTTTGACTTATCTGGACTTTTTGATGTTAAATTTCAGTTTTCGTGATTATGTATTATATCATAATGCCTTGAGTCAAGTGTCATGCTGGTTTACAGATGATTTTCTTTCCTTGCCACAATGGTTTCCTCCCTCCTTTTCTTCCAGGAGAAAAAGCTGCAAGATGAAATTCAGCAGCTTAAAGATGAGGGGAGTAAGTTGGAGATGTATATAGAGGAAAGAAGAGCTGAATTGAAGAGGCAAGAGTCGCTTATCACCAAGGGCCAGGAAGATTTTAACAGATTAAGAAGACGGAGGGATGAACTACAAGATATACGGAAGTATGATCTTTGTGCATTGTGATTGTGTAGTGTTGAACATAGCATCTCTTGTAATTCTTCTATATGTTTTAAAGGTGAAATTATGTTTTAGGTCTTTATGGAAGAAAGAAGGGGACCTCTCTGCTGAAATCAATAGGCTTAAGGCGGATATTGTAAAGGCACAAAAGAACTTGGACCATGCTACACCCGGAGTGAGTGGTTCTTTTCCTTCCAGACCGTTATGCTGTGATATAAAAATTGATAACAGTAGAACCTGGACATGTTATGGCTCCAGCCTAATTGTTTGATGAATTGTTATATGGAAGATATGCTCAGTTTGCCGGTTTGTCTTGGTTCAACCCACTACTTAAACTGGGTTAAACTAGGGAAATGAAACTCATCAGTTATTCCATAAGTTATTTATTTGATCCATATTTTATTTGTACCAGTCAGATGTTAACAAGATCTTCATTGTATCTTGAATTTGATAAATAATCACGTGTTCCAGTCAAAATAAAAGTCCTTTGAAGAAAGTTTATTTCTATAACGTGAGCAAGTTGCATTCCTATGCATATCTCTTAGAGCCAATCATTCATAACCTAAGGCGGTAGACAAATGACTGATGGGCCTAAAGAATTCTGGGAAGAGCAGGGATCTCAACTGTGGCTATGTGTCATTATTAGCACCCTATAAATTAACAAGCTAGATGTATTTGTACATAAACCGCAACCAAGGTTTGAAATCTCCATTTCGGTGGAAATTTCTACCTTCTGGATATGGAAATATTTCGTGGAAATATTTCAACAGTGTAGAAATATTGCAATTTTGTAGAAATGGTGGAAATATTGATTTTTTGATGGAATTTTTTAGTGAAACTCTGGATAGTCATAAACCAAGTATAGATACACACTTTGGAACACTCAAATAATATTTGTACCCTATCTAGGGGTGTAAAGCTTCACATAACATGTATTCAATGTATTGAGTCTGTGAGTCTTGTGCAATCTTATTTGCTTCGGTTTTGATATATATTTTTCCAAATGTTTTTTAATTTTTTTTTTGGATAAATTTTTTTTTGAAATAAAGATTAGTTGATTGTTAAAATAATGTTTCAAACGATTTTGAAAGCGGACTTAAAACAAGAAAGTTATGCAAGTTTGAAATTGTGCAAAAATTATGCTGAAATATGAAACACTGTTTTTTTTACCAAGTCTGGAAAAAATAATTTTTTTATAAAAAAGTTTTTAAACATTCAAAATTTCCTAAGACGGACCATGGTTTTCTAGATGCATTTGTACTTTTACATCTTGTGGAATTTTTTGAGCTAAAAAGGAGTTGATTTAATCACTTTTCTCACAATGTAGATTTTATAAAAATTCATAAAAACTGTTTTCTCCTACTAAAACTGAAAGTTTACTTTTTGATTCCTTTGTTTTTTGATTTTTTTGATATTTTTATTGAAATCAAATGGGGGGGGGGGTATTTGCTTATTTATATATAATAACCGACATTTACTTAAATGTTATTATATGTAAATAAGCTGCTGAGAACCAGGCCCCCCAGTCCCCTTTTATAACCAGTCAGTCACAGAATTCTGGGAAGAGCAGGGATCTCAACTTCATATTGTTAAACATTCATATGTTGCTTTCAGCTTTCGTACATATGTCTGTTCAAGTTCAAGACAATTGGAACTTCCCTCACCGTTGTAGTTGAGGTTTCCCATGTAATCTCCCATTTCATATGATGGTGAGGGATGGATGGAATACAATTGACCTGATTTGCCACATCTTACTCCTGTATATTTACCTTTAGATTAGCTCTATTCCAAATCACTAGTCTAACAACAACAATTGCAATACAGAGTTGATACATTTTTATGTTTTATTATTATAAGGTAGATCTTCTGGGATCACTGACCTTTCTGAGTTCGTATCTGATCAGAATATAAGTTTTTCTGGTACTATTGCCCTCTTTTCTATTTCCTCGTTAAATGACTGTATATTATTTCATTTTCCTGCGTAGGATACCAGGAGAGGACTCAATTCTGTCAACAGAATTGTCAAGAAATATGATATTAAAGGTGTTTATGGTTCAATTATGGAGTTGCTAACTTGTGATGACAAGTTCTTTACTGCTGTTGAAGTTACCGCTGGAAATAGGTCTGAATGATCAAACTGTACAATCTTTCTACATTATAGCAAGTTAAATCTTAATTTCCACATGTATTTGGTGTGGCTTCCCTCTTCACCCAGACTCTTTCTAGTCTTGGGAATCTTGGAGTATTGCTCCCCGGTTGCATGAGCTTAAACTACGTAACCAACAAGGTAGGTCTCACTTCCCGTCAATTGGCCATTTAGGTTTCTTGACATGACCGTCTCTTGCCAAGTTGCCTTGGTTAGGTTTTCGGCACCAAACATAGAAAGTTGACAACTGGTCGGAAATTTTTTGTTAATCTTCCCTATATCCCATCTTGAGGGGATGGGGATAAGACTTGATGATGATTTGGTGAGGCTTTCATGCTCATCACTTTACTCATATTTCACTTTGTTACTCGCAGCTTGTTTCACGTGGTGGTTGAAAAAGACGATATATCAACTAGAATAATAAGATACCTTACTGCAGAGAAAGGTGGTCGCATAACATTTATTCCACTGAACAGGGTGAAAGTCCCCCCTTTGACTTATCCACACAGTTCTGATGTTGTGCCTTTGTTAAAAAAATTGAACTTCCCCCCTGAGTGTGCTCCTGCTTTTTCACAGGTACGTTGTGCAGCTATCATTCTCTTTTACTGAATGAATCATTGATCTGTTCCCTGATAATGTGATCAACATGTGCCACTCTACTGTTTTTTTTTTCTCTTTTATTGTTCATGTGTTTGTAAGTAGCTTTTCTTAATTCAGTATTATGATCTTGAATCTCCATTTTTTTCATGGATTAAATTTGGGATATCATACCTCTCTTGTCATTTTTAGAAGCAACCCTTGTAAAATCAAAAGGTTAGCTTGGTTTGTGATCTAGCATTAATGTCGTTCACATATAATTTCTCTTGCACAAAACATATTTTGGTTATTTCCATGCCTTGAACAAGCTGGCCTGGATTCAACCTGTTAGTATATGTTAAATTGCATGCTTGGTTTCAATGCTATAAGTCAAGTTGGAATCAGCTCATGATAACATTTGTAGGGCTGTAACAAGGTCATTTGTATTGCTTACTTCCTATTTGCCTGGCATAAATGACTTGACTAACTTAGAGATGATGGCTGTGGGAAAAAACTATCATACTGTTCATTGCAAGCGATTAGAGTAGGGACTTCTTGGGAATCATAAATGCAAATGACTTGTCAGCCTGAGGAGTCGCTAAATTGAGGTAGTCATTCCTCAAGCTCTTTTTGTCTTAATGTATGCTCATACTTAATAAAAATTATTTTTCTGGCATGAACAATAATGTTTAGATATATTTACGTATATCTCCCAATATTAAATCAATGTAATGTACCACATAAGTCGACCAAAATATACATAACCAATTTCCCATAACTAGGTGGCCTGTTGCTACGTGCAACATGTCGTCGTTTGTGGCAACTTGTACATCGTGCGCCTCGCCTATTCCATATATTCTTTATTTATGAGTTCAAACTAGGTTCTCAATCGTGTGGGAATGGGCCGATACATCTCTGATACTTGTTTAAACGTTGAAACCTTGAAGGTAATTCCGTAGGAGATCAAATATCAAACTCTAAGTGCAACGGTATCTACAGGAAAAAACAAGACATTTAATGAAGTGTCCATATTCATTACATGAATTAACATGAACCTCACCACGAAATCCAAGCAAACTGACCCCCAATCTCCAAAGTGATCATTTTTCATCTCATCACGACAACTTTCTTTACCTCAAACATCCGTTTCCTATCAGTGCACATCTAAGATCATACACCAAACTGCAAAAGATTGCATGACTTGTTTCTTTTCATTATGGTTTCTGCTTCCCTCCTTTTTGTTTGAGGTGCAAGTTGGCACACTTCTTTTTCTTTTTCTAAGGGTCGCTTTGCTTCCACGAGAAAAGGGCTAGAAACCATATTTTGTTAAATCAATTGTCCTAATCGTTTAATTTGGGAAAATAATAAGAGATCTTGAAAATTATCCCAATGGGTGAAAAAAATCAACCTTTTAGTTTCTAGCAAAAACTGCTTGGAACAAAATCTCAAATTTTCAATAATATATAGGATTGTGTGGGGCTCATAACAAACTTTCTTGACAAACTTAATAAATTAAACCAAACAATTGGTAAAGAATATTTCCTTTTTTCAAGAAAGTTTTTTTTTTCTTTCCATCTACTATATGTATTTCCATCGGACCAAACAGACCTTAAGCCCTTGATCCGGTATAAAATTAATGTTAGGATTCATAGACTACAACATATTAAGTTTTAGGTGAGTCGTGTCACAAGTTGGTCAAAATTCAGTTCTTGGTGAAGCTACAACTGGTGAAGGTCAGAGTACAAGATAACTAAAAGCTGCTTTAGATTTACAGAGCCCGTGCCAATCACCTTTATGGACATACAATGTGACCTATAGAATGTAGAAAGTCCACGTTGTAGATTGCATAGTTGATAGTGCATCTTAGTATCTATAGTGGCCCTCACTTCACATGCTTGATTTTATACTCAAATGTTTCCCTGCAAGTTTATTTAAAGAATGCTTTTAAAGTTTAAATCAAAGTATTTTGTATGTTTTACTAAATGTCGTGAAAGCTTATTTGAAAATCAATTTGGAATGGTTTCACATGAAAATGATTTTCATAGGCTAATTGAGAAGGGTTTAGGAGAAAACAATTTTTATTGAAAAATGACAGTCTTTAAAAAGTTGTTTGATGTTTCGTGTTCTTATATTTTATATCCTATGGATTTTTTTTGGCCAAAATTTTTTTGAATAAAACCTTCATATTTAAAACCACACTTTTTGGATCAACCCTGGAAACTAGATTGTACTGAAACTGAAGAAAAAAAAAATCTGATTTTGATTTAGTTGGTTTTGATTTTAAAGTTTTTTTATTGGATCCTGGGGGGGGAAGGGGGGGGGGGGTTGTATTTCCTTATTTAGATAGAATAACTTAAAATAAACGAAGACAATAGGCTAAAATAAACAGGACTGAAAGCCAGTTTTGAATAATCTGAAAATATGATTTTGATATACTGATCGATGGATTGCTCTTGGTCTCCTGATTGATTGGTTTTCATATTTGATCCGAAGCTTCAAATCGATCTGATTGTTACAAAATAGTCTCATCCAGAGCACTGTTTTGAACGATTGATCGTACGTGAATTTTCGATTGATTGATATTTTCTGATTCTGTTTTTCATTAGGCATTCTTCCATCAGATCGATTGAAAGCTCGATTCAATTAATCGATCACTAATGTGCAACATTTATGTTCTAATCCGTTTGGACTCTTATTTCCTTATGTTCTTGAGCTGTTTGCTAGGGGTTTGAGAGCCTATATGTCTATATGATCACGAGTTTAGAGTACGAATAAAATCAGGCTTCATTTATCCTCTCCCTTGGCACTTGAGATCCATACTTTGTGTGTGAGAGCTTGTAGGTTTGTTTTTGGTGCTTTGCTAGATCATCACTAGGGAAACCTAGGAGCCATCCATCCTGCTCTTCCTACAAATATTTGAGATGAGTCTATCGTTTGACAAATCTCTTGCGAGGGTGATCGAGCTTTGCCAGGTTCATGATGGTAGAGTGATCGTTTGTGAGTTTGTGGTCAAATGTTGCTTCAGAGTCCATACAAAGAGATTGGATCTTGTAAGGTTTCTGGTCGCACGAGGACGGTTTAAGGCAACACCCAAGGTTTAAAAACTTGGTATCGGAACCTGTTTCGGTTTCAGGTGGCTAAAACCGAGTCAACTCAGACTGTATAACTTGGTATTGGTAGATCCTGACCGATATGAGAAAAGACCCCACCCCCCCCAAAAAAAAAAAAAAAAATCCAAAAAATAGGAAAAATCAGGAAAAAAAACCATTAAAAAAAGAAGTATATGTTTTTTATACGCATTCTATCAGACATCAAACACTTGGTAGCACCACTAACACACACTTAGCAATAAAGCCACACATTTAATTCAAATTCTATGATTTCATCACAAATTGAACAATTAGAAATAACAAACATGCTATAAACAATAATTAGAGACTTGGAGAAATAAGTTACAAACACAATTGACCACACTTGCCTGGATGGTAGCGGTTGTGGGCCAAGCCGATACAACTCAGTCGTATCAGCCTTACTCCATTGTATCGACCTGTACGTTCGGAGTTCTATGGGATTGCAGATATCAAAAGCCCATGCCAGTGTCACATACTGGAGCTGTTTCGACTTGTGGAAAACCGGTACGACCTGTTATTGGCAAACTTTTTAAACCATGGCGACATTCCAGAGGATGCAACGACATCCAAGCTTTGGGCGGTAAGTTTGTCGACTATTGTAGTTGAAACTCTCATAGTGGATTAGTCACCTGAATTTTGGCTCCGCCGTGAATTTTGACACATGATTTGTAAACTGCACTTGGTCCATATTCAACTAATTACTTTATATTCCAACGAGCATGATATTATCTTTGTGGTGAGGTAGGTCTAAAATTTTAAATTGATAGTTTTTCTGAGTAGTCTTACTCACCCCCATGTTCGTTGTAGTACTGGGATATACTGTGAATCCATCCTGCCCCTAGAATCCTTTTCCATTAGTTTCCTGAAAATTTTGACCACCTTTTTATTGTTTTCACCTCCGTTATGCCTATCTATTTCAATTTTCCTAGAAGAGTTGAACTGGCAATTGAAGCAATTCTGAATTCAAGCGTTATAGAATCATACCAGCCCTTTTCTGTAATTGTGGACAAATCTCTCTCAAACATCACATTCATGCATCTCTTTCTGTTCAAAGATGATGTATCATCCAATTTCTACCACCTATCCATCTCATCCATTCATTACAGCAAAATACAATCTGCTGGTTTATAAGAGTGTGTTTTGCCACCTACATATTTAGAGTTTTTAATATATATTCTACATCATAAACATGTTTTACCTATCTAGGATTGTTGACATCTTGTCAGGTTTTTAATTCTCATATTATTGGATTAAAGGTTTTGAACTTTTTTTATTCAAATCCATGCATCAGGTATTTGGCAGAACAGTAATTTGTCGTGACTTGGATGTAGCCACAAATGTTGCTCGGACGAACGGCCTAGATTGTATCACATTGGAAGGTGTGGATCAAAACTTAGAGCCTCACATTCTATCCTTGTCTTTATATGTAAATCTGAATCCTCCCTTTAATCCATATTTCAGGTGATCAAGTAAGCAAGAAGGGTGGCATGACTGGAGGATTTTATGATTTTAGACGGTCCAAGCTGAAATTTATGAACATAATTACTCAAAATCAGACGTCTATCCATGCGAAAACAGTCGAATTGGATGATATTGGAAAGAGACTTAAAGATATCCTTAGGACAAAGCCTTTATTCATACTTAAAAGATTTACATGTGTCATCTTTTGTCTACAGTTGACTAGGTAGTTAATGCAAGAAATCTGCCAACGTTCATTTGATTATTTATGAATTTTCTTTCTGACAAGATTTCCAGTGTGGATTTATTTGGTCTATAACTAAAAATTTGCAGTTTTATATATACATGTGCAACCCAGAGACATGCATGTTATTGTAGCTGCTTACATGGATGCATATACCAATGCATGATGTATTGGGTCACGTGATTCCAGTGCTGTGTGTGTACATACACACATTTAGGCGACAACAGTCAGATTTGGTACAAGCGTAATGCACAGCTTATCTGTTTGGGAAACAGGGCCCGATTTTTACAACCACATCCAATCTAATGGGAAGTGTGTTGAATTTTCTTTCTGATAAGATTTCCAGTGTGAATTTATTTGGTCTGTAACTAAAACTTTGCAGTTTTATATATACATGTGCAACCCAGAGACATGCATGTTATTGTAGCTGCTTTCATGGATGCCTATACCAATGCATGATGTATTTGGGTCACGTGATTCCAGTGCTGTGTGTGTACATACACACATTTAGGCGACAACAGGTCAGATTTTGGTACAAGTGTATGCACACCTTATCTGTTTGGGAAACAGGGCCCGATTTTTACGACTACATCCAATCTAATGGGAAGTGTGTTGAGTTTGGTAGAATTATTTATAAATCATGATTTAAAATGGTTAAAAGTGCATATGCAGCTCATCATGTCTTCACACTTTCAACACACAGATGCACATTTCTAGATCCATGCATGAGTGCTTTACATATGTGGGCAGCCAGGCACTCCCAAGATTTACAAGCAGATCAATACTCATTTTAGCACTTGTCATGTCAGTATATCATAGTAGCCTGTAAAACTTTGTATGTTCTTCATTGACTTGCCTCACAGACAGACCAGGAAATTACAAGACTGGTTAGTGAACAACAAAAAATGGATGCTCAACTAGGCCATGTCAAGTCAGAGTTGGAACAACTTAAACATGACATTGCTAATGCTACCAAGCAGAAACAATCAATTTCTAAAGCTCTTGAGAAAAAGGTGCCCTGTTCAGTTCTTGCTCAACCTTCCTTGTCTATTGCGTACCTAGTATCTACTTGGCAACTGCTATGGAGATTTTCTTGTTTGTTTATTGGAATTCTTTTTGCATACAGGAAAAATTGCTTGCGAATACTCATAACCAAATCAATCAGATCCAAGCTGGCATTGCAATGAAACAAGCTGAGATGGGAACAGATCTTATTGATCAACTAACAGTAGAGGAGAAAAATCTTCTTTCACGATTAAATCCTGAAATTACTGAACTGAAAGAGAAGCTTTTGGCCTGCAAAACAAATCGAATTGAGGTCTGTAAATTGGAATATATTTTGTGCTGTTATGGATATCTTACTTACATTTTTCCTTAATGTTTACAGATTGAAACCAGAAAAGAGGAGCTGGAGACTAACCTGTCAGCAAACCTTGTGAGACGACAACAAGAGTTGGAAGCCATAATTTTATCTGCAGATTCTGACACCTTACATGTGGAAGATGAACTGAAAAAGCAGGAATTAAAAGACTCAAAAGCAAATATCGATGGATTGACGCAGCAACTTAAAGGTGTAATTCATATTTTGCTTTGCATTCTCATGATAACGTATTGGCTATTCTCCCTTTCTGATCTCAAGATGCTTATTATACAGGACTTGTGGCAAATGTAGACAATCACACCAAGAAAACTAGGGAAATAAAAAGTCGTAAAGAAGAACTAAAGGTTTGCAGTTCGTGAAATATATGAAATGTTCGTTCGTGGTGTTTACACTATAATTGCTGACGTTTACCATGCAGAAACTTGAAGATGAGTATGAGCGCACACTTCAAGATGAAGCAAAAGACTTGGAACAGTTATTGAATAAGAGGAATATCCTTCTTTCCAAACAAGAGGATTGCATGAAAAAAATCCGGGATTTGGGTTCCTTGCCATCCGACGCTTTTGAAACGTAATACTTTTCATGTGACTTGAAAAATTATGGTGATGTACTAGGATATTTATTTGGGAAATATCTGCACCCACCGAATCAAGCTTTGCACCCAGTTCAAGCTTCCTTTACAGTAATTCCTAACCCCATTGGTCTTTGCCTCGCCCCCGCTGCTCCCTTTCCGATGTCACACAGCCCCTTCCAACCCCCCCCTCCCCAAAAAAAAAAAAAGCCCTAGTCCGACATGAAAAATGTGTTGATGGCTGATCGCCGGCAGTAACGACGGGGCAGCGACTGACATCACCATATCATTGTTGACACAATGGTGAATTCGGTAGTTACCCGTTGACATTGCTGGCGGACAGTCACCCATAATGTCGACGAGTAGTCATCGACATCACCATTACTCACATTGCTATGGTGATGTCAGTGGCTAACTCGCCGGCACTGTCAACGGGCGGCCACCAACACATTTCAGGTGACTTTGGGTTTTAGTGGGGAAGAATATGGAGGAGGGAGTAGGAGGAGGCGATGCTTTGACGATGGGGAAGATGGCTGGTGGCGACAACGGCGATCTGCACAGGCTTCAATGGGCACAATAGGAAGAAGGAGAAGGGGCTGGGTACCAAGCTGAAAAACCTTGGGGCAGGGTTAGTTGGGGAAAAAAATGGGCTTGAAAGGGGTGGGGTGGGGGGGTACCAAGCTTGGTTATATGGGTTCAAATAGAATTTCCCTATTTATTTTGAACTTTAATTCTGAATTCTCATACTAGCCCTACTTATGTGCCAATCATATTTTTCATGCCTAATTGGCAGAAGTTTATGCTGTGTATTTCTAATTCTTTTGTTTTATTCTCGTTACTTGCTGACTGCATTTTTTAGCTGAAAATTGTACTCTATTGTGTATCCAAGTACTTCCTCTAAACAATTATAATAATACCTCTTTTACTTTGATGGATATGTTAATGGTTGAAAGCCGGCAGAAATGATCTTTAATAGTAGACCACACATTTTTCTTGAAAAACTGAGCACAACTTGGATTAATCTTTTTTTTTTTTTTTTTTCCGTTAAAGAGTTTTGTGTCCAGTCAACTATCCTCATCTCTAATATCTCATTCTTTGTATTAATTTTAGTAGGATAATGGAGGAGTGTCCCTATTTATTTGAACTGCGCTATTTCTTGTGGAAAAAATCCTGATGTGTGTAGCTATATATAGAATGAGATATGATCCTTGTGGTAGGATTCATGAGCACATTAGAGTTGTTGGAGGATAAGTGTCAACATCTCCACATTTTGTAAAACTTGCATTATAAGGTTGTCAGAAGTTCCTATCTACCAATCCCTATAGCAAAGGCCTTTTGGCTTAAATGTGCAATGTGAATTTTGCTGTTATGATGTGTTGTAGGATGTGAATTGCTACAATGCACATGTTGGATAAGGAAGATTTTTGTTTTAAGTGTCAACTAAAATTGTTCCAAATATTGAAGCAGTATTGGTAGCAGCGATTATTGGTAGCATTTTTTAATTTTAATTTTTCACTCCGTTATATATATCTTCTGGCTGCATTAAGAAATAAGGGAAAAAGGAATTATAATGTTTCAAGCTAAATATAGGAAGCAGGATAGATTTCTTTGCCTTGGCCAGCTGAAAGATTGATTTCAGCTTTGTAACTTAGTGAATGCAATAGTAGGGGAAAAAATAGTAATGATGCACAAATAGAGTTCATATCAATAGTTTCTTGAACAGTCGGTGGAAAAGTAGCTGTCATTATAAGGGCTGCAATCATTGTTAATGTCTAAGGCAGACTTACTACATTTTTCCGTTATTGAACGACACATTAATAATTAAGTCTTCATTCATTTCGTTATAATAATTTTAAAATGAAAGTGAACAAGAGGCAAGCCATGATTTATGGATATGTTACCTTTGACATTCCACTTTTTTGGATTCTCGTCAAACTGAAATGTCCTTATCCATGTCTACCCCTTAGCACTACAAGTCAAAGATAATGCTTTTCCTTTATGAAATGTCAATAGGTATAAGAGGAAAAGCATGAAAGAACTACAAAAGACACTTCATAAGTGCAACGAGCAACTAAAGCAATTTAGCCATGTCAACAAGAAGGCTCTTGACCAATATGTTAACTTCACGGAGCAACGAGAACAACTACAAAATCGGCGGGCTGAACTTGATGCGGGTGACCAGGTATTGCCTCTGCATTATCCATGTGCAACCTTTTAAAGGTGATATGAGCTTACTTGTTAGTATCACAGCTACATGAATCTGACTTCATTGTATTGTCACAGAAAATTAAAGAGTTGATTTCAGTATTAGATCAAAGAAAGGATGAATCAATTGAGCGGACGTTCAAAGGTGTAGCAAGGCATTTTCGAGAAGTATTTTCTGAGCTTGTGCAAGGTGGCCATGGTTACTTGGTTATGATGAAGAAAAAGGTTTATTTCTTCTTTCTTTCCTTAGAATTTTCCATGTACGTATGGTGGATCCCCTTACATATGACCTTCTTTCTCTTCCTAAGGCGCACCAGTTTTTTTCAATGTTGTTTACAACTTTAGATATTGTGAGTGATAACATATATCTACATGTGTGGTTATAGAAGATCTATATTTGAAACTTAATAAACCATATTTTGATCCCTCATCATTACAAATTTGCAATACTTTGGTGGTTGCTTTAATGTACTTTCACATGAATCGACGCAAGGAATCTATGGATTTAGGGTAAGAGTGTGCAAAAAGGTTTGTTCTGCACTTACACATCCTTAAGGATTCTCAAGATTGACTTTATTTTTCTTTTGCATTCTCAAGATTTAGGGTAACAGTATGCCAAAGGATTTGTTTTGCACTTGCTCATCCTTAAGCATTCAAACATTGCAAAAGTTTTCTAAATATCTTCCTCTTTTGAACTTTTTGCCAAGCCCGGTGACATTCCTATGACTTTGAAAAAATGATTGAGGAGTGTCTTATGTACATAATGGATCCTTTTATTACAAGGTTCTAAAAAGCGCTAGGTGCTAGTTAGGCGGTTGGGGGCCGCCTAGGCGGGGCCAAGGCGGGGCCAAGGCGGCGCCTAGGCGTTTTTGCCTTTTTTTAAATTATTTTAATTATCATTTTGATATTATATTATATATATATATATATATTTAAGAATTAATATAAGTTCAAGATTATTCCAAACTATTATTTTAAAGAACAAGTATATAACCATAATTCAAGATTGAGTGATTAACAAGAACAAAAGCAAACATGGTCCGCCTGGCCAGCCTGATCCGGCTTTGCCAGCCTGAGCCCGCCTAGGCAACCGCCTTGCCCCGCCTAGTTCCACCTGGGAGCTTGACCGCTTTTCTGGAGCGCCTAGGGCCTAGACGAGGCGGTGGGGGGCCGCCTAGCGCCTAGGTGGTCGCCTAGGCCGCTTTTTAGAACATTGTTTTATTGTCAGTGCTCTTGGTTTGTACTCATTGAGTATTTATACCATTGCCTGAAACGCGCTCTTTTGAGTTCATGCATGTTGACACTAGGTCACTGATGTTTGACATTTCTTTTACTCTTAACCAGTTAGGGCTCTGGGAGATGCCCAGAAAACTTGCCCAGCATTGTTGTCCGTGGTCACCCTTCTCATCGACACCACGACTGATGATGCCCCCACCTCTCATTGTCGCCATCATCCACTACAATCGCCTGCCTTTGACCGCTCACCCGCTATTGTTGGTCACCACCACCATTGACTTCCGTTGCTCGTTCCATCTCTCTCTGCATCTCTTTATCTCTTTCTCTCTCAACGTGTGTGTGTGTTGTGTGCAAGATTTAAAATACGGAAACCGACACCAGTATTGCCGGACACTAGCTGACAATGACCGGCCGGTACGGACTAGTATCGGCTATTTTTTTTTAAAATCAAATAAAATAAGAAGTCTTCAAATTTTTTTAAAAAATCCTAAAAAAAGGGGAAAAATCAGATATATTTTTTTTAAAATCACCGTGTGACCCCATCCTTTGTTAGAGTGTGTACATATATTCCTAGTTTTTGTATAGGTTTATTAGCCTCTCTGGGTATACTCACTCTGGATGACCCCATCCTTTGTGTAGTCATATATAGGGCCATTGCGCCAATAAAATATTCTCTTTACTTCCAAATCCTTGTCTCTCTCTTTCCCTTTTAGGTCTGATAGGAGCTACTGCCAAAGGTTGTCTACCTTGAGGAAGAGCCAGGATGGATTTTTTTAACAATTGTATGTCATTTGATGAGTGTATCTTGGACATGTTTCAATTGTTGGATGTTTACCCTATGGATTCAAATCCACTAATCACAAACAAACTGGAGTCAATTTGTTACCAACAACTCACTGTGATCAATTCAAGAGGTGCTTGAAACCCCATCGTCTAATTTAATTTGACCATTAGAGATTGAAATATTGACAATTTGCTCAAGATTGATGTGTTGGTGAGTCGCCATCAATTTTATGATTCATTCAACGTCTTATTGGCATATGGTAGATGGGAGATGTTGACGCAAGGATTTGAAGGGTCGGATGCACGGAGATCCATCCTTAGCTACTTCATCAGCTGATCAAGATCAAGCTTCACCATCCCAATCGTCTCAACAGAGTTGATAATTCTCCAAGCTGAGAATTGATGTAGTAGCACATTGAGATTCCTTATAGTCCCTGAGATCCTGAGGAAGTCCTAGTCGAGTCTATTTTATTTGATCTTTAGTGTCTTTTGGTTTTGCTTTTAATTAGGATTTCCAAAGTTATCTAAAATTACCACTTCCATTAGGATTCCTAAGTCAAAGGATTTTTAAAGGTCTTCCTGGTTTATCTTGGATTCCTTCTCAAAATGGGTTTACCTAAATGGGTTAGGATTGATTGTTACAATAAGTTTCTATATGGATTATGATTCTTGCTTAGGATAGGATCCCTTCCTCCACTAAGTGTCCCCCAACTTACTAGAGTCATAGAGACCTCATAGTGGTCTAGACATATAACTTTAGTATGGTTTTCGGACTATTTTTTGTGCTACATTTTAAAATGAGTTTTGAAGCTTTTTTTTTAGTAGGAAATTCCTAATTGGGATCTACTTTGAAAGCACATGAGGTTGGCAAAGCTTTAGGTCTAATGGTATTGAGTTTTGGGTTGGTTTGGGGAGTTATATAAGTAGATGCAAGGGGGATGAGAAATTGGAATCATGATTTTAATGAAATAAAAAGTTCATTTTCAGCTATTTCTAAATTTGGTTGACTATTTATATTGTCATCCTCAATCCTCTCTCTTGACTTTGTTGATCCAAACACCACATCATACGGTTTTTTTTTGACACGTCACAACCAAACTCTTGTTGAAATTCTTTTCTAGATAAAAAAATTTGTGAATGTTTCATCATGTGAGTTTTCTTCTTTTTCTGAAGGATGGTGAACCTGACGATGATCGTGATGTGGATGAACCTCGTGATCCAGAACTAGAGGGAAGAGTTGAGAAATACATTGGTGTTAAAGTGAAGGTATGTATTGTTTTTTGGATCTACACAGAACATTGAAGATGCTTTCAAGACGTAAAGATTTTTACTGCTTCCCTACCTACTGATTATAGATGTAACTGCATTTATATTTCACTAGGTAAATCACGGACAGTATGCACCTTTTTGTTTTATGAGTTTGGTTATTTTAAAAGTGAACTGTCTTGTGAACTATTATGCTTTAGTTTGTGATTCACAGTATGTTTTACTAGTCACTCTCGACACCTGTGTTGCTTCAACCTCATATACCCTTTGACAAATTTTGCTCGATAGGTTTCGTTTACTGGTCAGGGTGAGACTCAATCGATGAAACAACTGTCTGGTGGTCAGAAGACTGTCGTGGCGTTGACTCTGATTTTTGCCATCCAGCGGTGTGACCCTGCCCCGTTTTATTTGTTTGATGAGATTGATGCAGCATTAGATCCCCAGTACAGGACTGCTGTTGGAAGTATCCGCCGACTGTATTTCTGCCTCACACATACCAGAATTAACTGATTGCTTGGAATGGCTCTTTTAATGGCTAATTATAAGTAGTACATACATAGGAAAGAGATGCAATCTAAATGCTCCAAGGCGGTGTTCTTTTCCTGGTAAGTGGAATTCCCGGGAAATGGCTCCGGTCTCATGCTCTTTCCATAAAACCATCTGTGTCACCCATCATGCTGACGTTGCTTTCTCCCATCTTCCCACACCGGGGTTCATGCTACTACCATGAGGATGGGGGGGAGGTGCAGAGGGACTTGCAAATCATAAGGGGTTCGGTTGAGAAATGAAATCCCACAAAAAGTGGGCATTCATTTCTCAGGGAACGAGCAAGCATACAGGCCCTGTTATGGAAAGAACAGAGGAATGGGCCCAAATCCTGGGAATTTCAGTTCCCTGGAAAAGAACGCAGTTTTAACAGTATTCTTTTTCTTACTTGAAAGTATTGTGGTTTGCATTTGTGATTTCTGTGTGTCATGTGTTGGAACCTTTAACCATTTGTTCCAAAGATATGATCCGCCGTCTGGCTGACATGGCAAACACTCAGTTCATAACGACAACGTTCCGGCCAGAGCTTGTGAAAGTTGCAGACAAGATATACGGTGTGACGCACAAGAACAGAGTCAGCCATGTCAATGTGGTTTTGAAGGAGCAGGCACTTGATTTCATTGAGCACGACCAGACCCACAACACTGAGTAATTTGTGAGTGCTTCTGTGCCCCGTGTTCCCATTCCATTTTTATGTCGGAGGACGTGATAGGACTTGCCATTTAATTTGGAATCCGGTGTGCAGGTAGGTAGGCAGGCAGGCAAGCAATGGCATGCATGTGTTGGATCCGTCGACACAATTCTTCTCACTTTGAGATCGGATGGTGTTTCGGTATGAGATTGTTGCTGATCTGTATGCCCATACTTGTTCACCCAACAAGAAATGTATATGGTTCCTGAATCCCTTGAGTGTGGAGAAGCATGAATATGAGATCTCTTTTAGAGCAGGAAATGTATATGGTCTTGAATCTTATCCAGTATATGGCATGTTAGTACCTGGAGCTTGAACCAAATATACTTTCTTGTTGAAGAGAGAGAGAGAGAGAGAGAGAGAGAGAGAGAGAGAGAGTCTGGATGGATATTTGTTTGACGTGGTGTCTGACCTAGTAGCAGATGGTTACTATTGTACGTGCATACTGCAGCTGCTCCTCTCTCTCTCTCTCTCTCTAGTTGACTCCTTTGGGAACTCGTTCCTTGGCCTTTGTTTCAACTTTGATTTGGGAGGTGGTGGTATGAGTCGAAGAAGATGCCTGGCCTTGGTGAATGAATAGTAGATGTAAACTTTTCTTTGATTCTCTCATCTCCTCCGATTCTATTTTATAAAGAGAATTTTCTTTTTTTAGCCCTTCAGAGGCTGAAATGGAAAGATAAACAGGCGGCTATTATATCCCTTACTACAATGGGTGTCGGGTGGTTTTTGTCTTTTCATCAGGTAGTTTGTTTTGAGCGAAATGGTATTATAGGCCTCCACTGCACTAGCCACGATCTGTTTCCTCGACCTTCCTGTCTCTCCCTTTCTTGCACTAAGGTTGAGCCTGGTTTGGTTAAAAGCTTACTACGCTTGGGCTTGATTAGTAATCGTGTCAGAGCCATGCTTTTGGTCTATTTGAGCTTGGCTTGTTTTCAAGATCTCTATCTTAAGTCAAGATTGCCATATCTTGGACTATATATATATATATATATATATATATATATATATATATATATATATATATATATATATATATATATATATATTTGTACTTATTCACAAGCCTATTCACAATCTTGCTCATGATCCCTAAACAAACATGCTCATGAGCCCAACCTGTTGGGTTTAGTCCCACATCGGCTAGGGGGCTGGGTGATGTCTTCATATGCCTGCCTGGGACCTCCCCTCACAAGCCGGTACCCAAGGATCGAGGTGACCCATCAGAGCCGATATTTAATATGTTTGAGCTTGGCTTGGTTTATTAAACGAGCTTAAAACTCTAGGCTTGGGCATGGCTTAAATAGTAACTAAGGCACCCTTTACCAAGCTTGTGTGCGAGCTACTCGTGAACAACCAGCCTGTGTCCATTTGCAGTCCTAATGGTGCCTGAATTCCCCTACTATTGTAACCCACCCTTCATACAAAGAGAATTGATCCTGATGAGACAAGCCATGAAATAATACTCGATCCCTACCTTTAATTAAAAACAGTATCATACATAAATGATTATATTATGATTTATTTTATTTTCTTCTTTTTTTAGTATAAACTAGTAAAAAGCCTGTGCATTGCATGGAAGAAAATACTATATATATAATCTAGATTTTTATGAACAATGGATTTAGATCTTGGTGAACATGTAGCTAATTAAATGTTGGGAGTTGAATTGACACAATACAAAAAAAAGTAAATATATTTGAACACACACACAGACACAATTGATATGAAGTGCATCGATCACTATTCTGTATTTTTTTTTTACGCATTGAACATTATCGGACTCACCACACCAATTGTTTGGATTAGAGTCACCATTTGCTTAATTAGCATTACTAAAAAAACAAAAACAAACAAACACTGATACACAGAGAGAGAGAGAGAGAGAGAGAGAGAGAGAGAGAGAGAGAGAGAGAGAGAGAGAGAGAGAGAGAGAGAGAGAGAGAGAGAGAGAGATGGGGTGGGAGGTTATGGAATGGGGTAAATGGCATTAAATTTGTATAAATGGTTTATTCTTCTCATAATGCATATGTAAACATCGAGTACAATTGGTTTTTCTCGAGGAAATTTTTTGAAAAAAAAAAGTTTCCCATGTGGAAATGCCACGTGGCACCGGAGAGGGACGCTGGTGAAATCTAGTAACCTTAGTATTTAATGCAGCTGTTATATCACCTCCGAAATTAATATATTTGCATTCACACACTGATTAGAGGGTTGGTCTTCAAAAGGGCCGAAAGTAATATTAGATATCCTTGTTCACACACACACACACACACACACACGCACGCACGGATGAGAGATCTTTCTGTCATGAATAGGGCTCCACATGCCACACCACAAGAGAGAGGGCTCTGTTTTAGTATAGACATATTAGATTTGAGAGGAACGGCATTTATACTAGATTCCTCTGCGATCATCTTTTTCCAAACACCCCGCCGGCCCGCCTGCCCCACTTCATACATGGCCCTGATAGTGGTGAATGACATGACTGGTAATTGGAAGTTTATATATGGTGATCCAGACCAGCAGGCAGCAGGGAGCGGAAGAGCCAGGTGCTTGCACTGCTAAGGCAAACACAGCTAGCAGCAGCAGCAGCAGCAGCAGAGGAGATTTAAGGCCAATGCACAACACAGGAAGCCTGCTGATGGTGTTTTCATTAGAGAGTAGTCAAAAGAGTTTTTGCCTACCTGCCTACTCATCAGGTCCCTGAAACAATATCTTTAGCAAGCCACAACACCACTAACCAATCAAACCATGTGCAACGTCTGGCTCCTAATGCGATCACCACCATCATCAATTCAATCAAACATAAATATGTGCAACTCCGGGTGAAGTTCTCGAGTCTGCATAACCAGATTGATTAACATTAATACTTGCAAAGATGGCTAGCCACCAGGTCTCAACGAATGGTGCCAATTCATGCGGAGTTTTTCTAACCCCCCCTTCTCTCTCTCTCTCTCTCTCTCTCTCTCTCTCTACAAACGCAATGGGGGTATGATCTGCTTGTTAGCAAATTGATAGTTTTACGATCGACTACACACATGCAGTTGGTTCGAAATTTCGCTCCATTCTTCTGTTAACTATTTCAACACAAACCCAGATCATTGAAAATTCCTTAAAGATGACCAGGCATTGCTCCGACTTTTACTTCTTTGGATGAGCTTGGGTGGTGACCACCTTGCTGAGAACATAGCAGTCGGGCGGGGAGATGTTGGTGTAGTAGTTCTGGATCGTGTCTGTGATCTCGAATCCAAACTTCTTGTAGAAGGTGATGGCATCATCGTTGTTCGTCTGCACATGCAAGTATATCTCTGTGATGTTCTGCTTCGAGGACAGTTCCAATACATGATTTAATAACTTTGTCCCTGCCCCAAAAACACAGAAAAAAACCAAAACAGCACACTTCTCAGGTTAAGGTTTAAAGCCTATGATCATCATTCCAAACTGCAAACTGAGGGTGGGTGTCCAATTCCAAGAAAAACAGGGATGCCTAACAAAAAACAGATCGGAAATAATTGTTTCTTCGCAGGACAACAGCCGATAATTCATCTCACAAGTCATTATAAAAAAAAAACACAAGTGTGCCATCACACCCAAGAAATAAAACTACCGCAACTATCCCCCACTGAAATTTCAGGTCCATAATATGGTCATCAATTCGTAAGAACATTTACAAACATGGAAAATCAAATAAGAATCATGGACCTTATTACAGAGATATATACCGTACTTATTAACAAATTACATTAGTTATATTCCGAGAACAATGACGCGGGTTTAAGATCACACACATCGATACATGTTCACCACGGCGAGAGCCGAAAACTTAGGGTGGATGGGCAAAATATCAAATTCAGGCTTCTTGCATATATTTACCACTACTTTGCTATAATGTGTAGAATACACCTATTATATTATTTGCAAATTGACTCCTAGACGATGATCTTTATTTACAAAAAACACACATCTATTCAGAAGACAATGTACACCCATTTGAAATCCCATAAATCATGGGGTCTATTTTGGAAATCAACGGGAAGCTGAGGATATTTTTCATCATTTTCAAAAACCTAATGGTTTCTTGCAATCTAACAAAATACTGTTGGACTCAATATGCAATAGTGATAATGGAGGCGGCTTTCTACAATTACAGTAAATTGTTTATTATATATTAAAATAAGAACACTAGATTGTTTCAAATACTAAGCTTAGTATAGTTTTCCAATATCGTATCAGGCCACCCTAGATTGTTTCTAATGCTAAGGTGGATCTAAAACGGCTTATGGTTGAGGGCTGTAAATGGGACCGGCCCGGATCAAGCCACCCTATACCTGGCTCAACCCAAACTTGTCACTGTATGCCCAACCATGGAATCAAATGTCGACAAATTTCCTACGAAATCACCGAAATGTCTTTTTTTCAAGGGTCTAACATAGAAATTGACAAAATTTTTTAATAGTACCAAATTTCCTTCTGACATAACGAAATGTCGGCCGAAATGACCGACATTTGACCGAAATGACCGACAATTGACCGAAATCCAACATTGTCTTTTTTCTAGACAATTTCACTGAAATTTTTTATCTTTTTTAACAAAACAACGCTCACCTTTATCAGTAAGAAATTAAATTTTTCGTCAATTTTGATTTTTTTTATAATAGACAATATTTTACTGTCATCTTTATCCTGGAGTATTGTTGAAATATTTCATCTTTTTCATATCAAACGAACAAAATCAAAATCTGATCGAAAAACGATAAATTTTCATAAAAAAACACCGAAATTTGATGGAAAAGTGAAATATTTTCACCGAAATTTGTTTTTCTATTTTACAATTTTTCCACTGACAATTTATCGAAAATTAATTTTTTTTTTCTTTTTTTGGCCAATCGACATGGACACCGAAAACGACATTTAGAACCTTGTGCCCAACCCGGCCCAAACAGTTTGGAGTTGGCCCGAAGCCAGCACAAAATTCTATTGTGAAGCCCGACCAAAACTCATCTCGAGTGAAGTCTCGAGTGAAGCACTGAAGCCACAACATTTAGCATGTTCTAGGCCTAAATCTTTTTTTCCCTCTGAATTAGACGACAAAATGGGAAAGGAATATTAGCTATACTGGATATTAAAAATATATCCCTAAAGAATGCTTCTACATGAGTAATTGATGTTGCAAAAGTAAATGTTGTAAATTTCTTTGAATACAAAAAAGAAAAACAAAAATGATTTGGCCTTCAACTTTGGATCAGGTTAGGGGTTTCTTATACCCAACCCCAACATTTTCGAGCTTGAAAGTCTGACCCCGACCCAACCCAAGGACAGGGTTAACCCGCCCAAATCATGCCCAATATGGGCCCAACCCAGTGGGCCTAAATCTGGCTCGAGTCCATTTACAACCCGTTGGCATTCAAATAGGAATGGATGGAGTCAAAGGATCATGAAACCTAATCCCAAATAGGGATTGTCTACAATTACTTTTTAGTGTTATTACTTATTAATTACCTATAAATTATTTGCTTAAAATATGTTGATGCAAAAAAAAGCAAGATTTTCATCCCCTTCCCCCTACCTTCCACATGACATACTTAGGATCCTAGTCACAATTTCTAGAAGTTTACATCAGGTTGGCACCCTCAGGCAGCATGCTCAACCTTTATGGCACTCTCCTTAGAGCATGCTCAATAACGACCTCATGCAATGGGATAAGGCTTGGTCGTTGTAGTGACATAGTGATGCTTGTATGGCCAATAAACATTTGCCTTCTATAACTTTGTGCGTCTCCATAAGGATCAGACCAAATAGGTCAAAGCAATCCTCGAAAAATAATTGAATATAGCATACAAGATGCAACAAAATAAGATGACATTGTCACAAAGTTATAATAATGTACAATCATTTCATGGGCACGGCGTGTGGGGTGTAGATTCTCTAAGAGACGCCTTGTTTTTTTAAAAATCTATTTAGAGAACTCTTACTTGAAGAGTCGAGCACAATCTAAACTCTAAAAAACTAAAGAGTCTTGGTATATTGAACAGACTTAGGCAATGTGACCACACTCTTGTACATATATATTGGGCTAGTGTCCTAATGGAGATGAGGTTCATTTGCTTTTCTCATGTTACATGATGATATGTATTATGTAACATTGCCTAAGTCTGTTCATGGATGTTCAAGTTGGCTATAAGCCAATTACGGGAATTACCTGGGTAGTGTAGCCTCATCACAAAATCTGATCAATTTGGATTCAAAACATATGATTTACACGTGGCGTAAAGACCATTCTAATGTTCTTTAAAATTAGGGCACTCATGCAAAAACAAAAGATTTGATAAAAACTAATTTTAGGAATCTAATGGAGGTTCATGAACTGCAGAGTGCAGACACGGATAAAATGCGGTAGCACAAGTCAAACCACAGCAGAAAAGACAGTTTTGTGATTCAGCTCATATACAATCAATTAAGATTCTGTACACATGTGGTGCACAAAAAGCTTGATCATATCTGAGGATTAAATTGCAAACATGACAACAATTATTATATGCAAAATCAGATGAGCATTATAATGCAGTAGGCATCGGCAAGGAGACGAAACGTCACCGGATATCAAAGGCCATACAAGGGGTTCTCATCCCTTGTTTTTGTGTCTAATCGGAGGTACCTCCTCCTTAGGACTCAAGTCCAATTATAATTTTGTTATAGGGTCCAAACTTAAGGTTGTTCGGGACTTTCAATTTGATTAAGAGCCTGATTTCAATTTGGATTGGACTTAGAATCCCATTTTAGTGAGTTTTCTATATAAGTGTAGTTATAAGCTCTAGCAGGTCCAGTAATTTGTTCTACTGCACTCGATGTGCATCACACATCGAATTAATTTTTATTTTTTAAAGTAAGTTTAAGCCTTTAAGGGTTCTTATTCTAGTAGAGAGGTATTTAAGAGTGGACGTAGATTTCACCTAAGTTACTATAGCAAAACCAAGTGTAGCGAACAAATTTCTGTGAACACCATCCTTAGAACCACAGAACCAATTTCTTAATCAGCGGCTTACCTGCTTTCTAACAAAGGCTACACAAAAATTCCAAGATTGTTGATATTTGAGAAATGGTTGCAATTTATCATCATTCGGACTTTGACAATGTTCAACAATTTCGAAAACTTAGAGAGTAAGATCAATGGCCTTCAGTTCGTTCATGAAGATGGTGTCTTGCAATCATGCTCAATGATGACAAATCAGAGGACAACATAGTTTACATATTAAATGCTCACTAGGTGAGGATAGGCGTGGCTTCCCTCGGTAATTGAATGACATGTTAGTAGGTGAGTGCAGGCTTGCTAGAGCCTCGAGGTATGCCTTAGTTAAGGTATGATACAACATTCCCAATGTCTTAAAGAACCGTTCAGGGGGGAAACACACGATCCTATATGGTCTTGGCTCATCAACCAGTGCAAAATTGATTGATGCAAGAGCATATGGTAACTTCTAATATAAATCGTTTCCTTCCTTTTTAACAAAGGACTTTTTAAACCCTAAAACTCAAGATAAATTTGAGTGGTATTTAATAGTGGACACTAACTTTACCATGCGTCACCTCCCAATGTATGGCAAATTATCCAGTTATAAACACAATAACACAACTTTATATGTCGCGATCAGGATTATTCTACAATTCCAACTTGAGCAGCTTTTCTTTTCGTTTGATTTTTCTTTAGCCACATTGGGTATAGAGAAGACATCCAATTCATTGAGTGCAAAATTAGTCTTTATCATTGTAGACACAAACAGTGTTTTAAAAAACTCGCCCCAGGGTACGCCCGGGGCTTGCCCCGAGGTGGGGCGGTTCTAAAACGCCCGGGGGGGCTCCAGTTGGGGCTTTTTTCCTATGGGGCTTACGCCCGAACCACTGGGGCGTACACCCCAAACGCCCGAGCACGTCTTTTACGCCCCAAAGGCCTGGGCTTACGCCCCACTGGAGTTTGTTTGCATAATTAAAAAAAATGATTTGATTGCTACTGTGCAATCTTTTATATGTGTCTTACTCTTTTGGATGACGATTATGATATTTTGGAAACTAAAGTTGTTTTAAATTGGTTCTATATCATGTATGGAATGATAGAATGTATGGAATATAAACATTGATAGTTTGAATTTTGATTAGAAACTTATAATTAGATCTTAAATGATATTGAAAGACAATGACAAGTTCATTTTTATTATTGTTTTTTATATATTTGTGATTTATCAACCATGTTTGTAGGCTTAAATGTTTTGTTTGCTAACTTTGCTCATAGTAATTTTTATTTTGTTTGTTTTTAATCTATTTTCACTCTTTTATATAATATTATATATATATATATATATATATTTAAAATAAAAAAATAAAAAATTTCGTGGGGCGTAAGGGGTAGGGGCTTACGCCCCGCCCCACAACAGACAAAACGCCCCGCCTCTGAAAACACTGGACTCAAATAGTTGGTAAAACATAGTTATCTTGAGATTTTAAATTTTCTTCTAGTAAGAAGAGACCAAGGATCAAAAAATCGATTTCAGGCAATATTTTAGGTCTGCCAACTTTTGATGTATCTCACGATATTTCACAAAATATCACGATATTATGTGAAATATTGTGAGATTTATAATTCTGGCGGAGGGGGAAACTGATATACTTGGCAAAATAACACGAAATACATAGATTTCTTATCCTACAAAAAATTATGCAGAAACACTTATATCTTGAAGCAATGCATATATTTTACAACATGAAACGACAAAGGCAGAGTAGTTCATGCGCAACTAATTTCAGCATATACTTGAGTGTTAGGAAAATCACGTGCTTATGAAAATAGAATACAGAGAATCAAGAAAATGAGAAGCAAAAGAGGCTAGGGCATTATTTCATAGGAAGGTGAAAGGTTTACCGATCCCCAGGCCGCGATATGGAGCCAAAACTCCCAATGTCATAATGTAAACCCGGAGAGCCCCTCCTCCTTCCTTTTTCTCAAGACGGCACGCAATTGAACCGACACAAATGTCACTGTAATAAGCTGCAGAAGAGTAGGGTACAAGTATGTGAGAAAAGTAGGAGATGTTCCGATTGATTGTATTATGAGCTTGAACAGCAGGCAATGGACATCCAAGATCCATCGACATGGTCTTACTATTCTCATTCAAATCCAAGAAAGTATGCATATTATGGGCAGCATGAATCTAAATCGGAAAGAATGAACAGTGATTAAAGATGAATAAGGCTGCGATTGCCGATCAATACAAGTGAGCGGCAGAATCTGAACATGATGAATAGGTAGGTAATCGAGATGAGGGACAGAGGAGAAGAGTAGATCTGAGGCATCGTAAAGGGAGGGGGGCACAGGTAGGTAACCCTAGACGGACCGAGCTTGGTGAATTCGCCGGAGGCGAGGGCGTCGGCGTAGTACTTGTCGTTGTAGCGGACGGGGAAGAGAGCGGTGTTGAGCTTCTTCAGCTGCATCAGGTTCTTGTCCCTCACCCAGTCCAGAGATATCCCCATCTCTCGACTACCGGCCACCATCTTCTCTTTCTTTTTTCTCTCCGAAAATAAATTCTACATACAAAATAAATAGATAAATAAATAAATAATCCTTTTCTTTTCTTTTCTTGTGATTGAAGAAAGAAAGGACATACTCGCGCGGGCGGGAGAGAGATCGATGGACGAGGTAGGGAGTTTTCTTTCTCGCCGAGGCGAGACGAGGGTTTTTTTTGAAAATGAGCAGCACCAACTCAACAACCCCTCTCTCTGACTCCCTCTCTCTCTCTCTTTGTATGTTACGGGAAGGAAAGGGAAGGGAAAGGATTTTCCCTTTTTTTTTTATTTATTATTACTTAATTTTATTTGAGAATCTACGACTACAGCTTGTGTTTTTGGTTTTGGACGCTCACAACCTGTGTGGACCCAACTCTACTCTACCCGCCACTCATCTCCGTTAAATTACTGTGCCCAACGTCACACCGCTCAATAATCCACTGAGTTTCTTTTCTTTTTTCTTTTTTGCATCCAGAGTTCTGTTTTGATTTTAGGGTCCCTTTTTTTACCACAGATATTCATGGCAAAGACAATGATGTCACATCAAATTCAGTGTCTCATCAAATCTTTTTTTTTTTTTTTTGATAAATTCATCTAAATTTTCTATGATGAACAAATAATGATTTACTCATAGTAGATAAATATTGTCCAACTAATTTTGATGGGTCACTCTAATGTACCACCAAACTAGAAAAAATCAAAATGAAAAAGAATTCTATTTACCCGGGACATTGGACAAAAGTGCATGGTACAAAATAAGATTATCTAGGTAAATCAATGTCCAACCTAATTTACTCGCTAAAAAAACGGACCCTAAAGAAATGCTATTCAGTCTGAAGGTTTTTTCGATTCCGCTCAGCTAGATTGACATGGCCCTTCATAAGTGGTGGTTGAATCTCTAACACCACCACTTGTACACGATCATGTCAATCAGGTTGAGCAGAGTCGAAAAAATCTTCTAGTTGAATAGCATTTCTTATGTTTTTTTTAATAGAACAATAATATTGTGGGGGGTTTTTAGTCGAACCGGACGGTTCGAGTGGCAAGCACAATCCAAAAAGCCAAAAGCAAGACAAAGATCGAGAATTACGTGGAAAACCCCTTCTCAACGCCGAAGGAGAAAAAACCACGGGTGGGGCGAGAATGCACTATAACACTTGTGACAGTTACAATTCTCTCACCTTACCCCAATTACACCATGAGGATTGGTCTCCCGAGATACCGACCTCCGCAGTTTCGCTCAAGCTGCCGACCAATGCAGACAGCGTCTGACTACCGGTCGCTGCAGACAGTGTCTAACTACCGACCGCTGCAAACAGTGTATGACTACCGACCGTTGCAAACAGTGTCTGACTACCGACCGCTGCAAACAGTGTCTGACTACCGATCGACCTCCGCAGCTCTGCAAATTTCGGGACGAAACGGGCAGCGTCTCCTCCAGAATTCCCTTTCTTTGCTGAAGGGGTAGGTCCACTTTTATAGTGGTGGGGTGACGGTTGTGGCGCTCCGCGAGAAGCGGGTAGATGACGTGTCCCCGCAATGAGCTCAACCGCCACGGTAGTGATGAGGTGGCGCGCGGTCGACGCCCGATCGCTGTAGCCGAAAATCTCGGAGCGTAGTCAGCACTCCGTAGCATCTGAGACCTCCGGGTTCGACTGCCGCATCGCGCCTCGGCTCGTTGCACGGCCGACCGAGAGAAAGAGAGGGGGGGGGGGGGGGGCTGTTGCGCGGCCGACCCCCCCTTTGTCGTCTGTTGCGTGGCCGACCGAAGAGGAAAGGGGGGGGGGGGGGCTGTTGCGCGGCCGACCCCACTTCTGTCGTCTGATGCGCGGCCGACCCAAGAGGAAGGGGGGGGGGGGGGCTGTTGCGCGGCCGACCCCCCCTTCTGTCATCTGATGCGCGGCCGACCCAAGAGGAAGGGGGGGGGGGGGGGGCTGTTGCGCGGCCGACCCCCCTTCTGTCATCTGATCGTGGCCGACCCAAGAGGAAGGGGGGGGGGGCTGTTGCGCGACCGACCCCCCCTTCTGTCGTCTGATGCGCGGCCGACCCAAGAGGAAGGGGGGCTGTTGCGCGGCCGACCCCCCTGTTGTCATTTGATGCGCGACCGACCGGAAAGAGGAGGGTACACACAATACCCCCTCGTGACCGGACGATCTTCAGTCCCGCCCGATCAGGATCGCTTTTTCTCGATTTGCGTGCCAGCCTCGCTTGGGTGCTGTTGGAACTCCGAATAGCTGTCTGGGCTTTTTCCAGTTTTTTACCACATGGCGTCACCAGGCGTTGCCACCTCGCCTTCTTTTTTTCTCAAAATCCGAACCCATTCCCCCAGCTCTAACTTTTTCTATAAATAGGATCCTGAGGGTCCATTTTCTTCCTCTACTTTAGATTTCTCTTCTGTGGCTGAAGGCTCGCTCGGGTTGACGAATTGCTGCACGTGGTGGTAGCTACACTGCAGTTAGCTTAGATACACGCCGAGGAATTGCGTGTTGGAGATAGCTCCCTTTGGATACACACCGAGGAGTCGCGTGTTGGAAGGAATTTCGGTTGGATACATGCCGAGAGCCATCGTCGAAGATGTCTTTCACTTGGTTCGTTGTGCCAAAGAAGTTCCCGCTGATGAAGGACGTCCGGGTAGCTTACGGCATCCCTGATGCCATCTCACTCTCTTTCGCTACCGGTCCTTTGGACCCTGACGATGGCGATCGTACTGTCATCACTCTCGGACAGCTACGTTGCGGCCTGAGGCTTCGTCGCCTACTAGAGTACATGAAAGTATCTCCAGGCCAGATAGCTGGCAACGGCTGGAGGATACTCCGCTGTATGGAGACAATAGAAGAACTGGCGGGGCAGCAGCTCTGCGTCGCATATCTCTTCAAGAAGTATTTTGTCAAAGACTACAAGACGACGCCAGGCAGCGTGTATTTCTATTTTAGCCTGCAGGCGCGTGCAGGCAGTCGCCCTCCCATTGGAGGCTTATCCGACTCCGTGAGGGGTTGGAAGGAGTGCCCGATAATGGTTGGAGGACCCTGGCGGGGTCGTTTCAAAGTTCCTGGGCCAGTCTCCCACCTCGCCACGACTATCGAGGACTTCTACCCCTCTAGGCAGCTCCAGTGCCCTGAGGGTGTTGAGAATGACTTGGATAGACTGATTAGGAGGGTGACGCATAACGACGACGACTGGCGGCAGCTGTTTCCGAAGCTCCTCGTCGTCAGGTCTTACAGTACTACTCCTAAAAAGGGTAAGCAAATAGCAGCGATTAGTAGAAAAGAAGAGCCCTTCTGCTTACTCCTCGGAGCTTCCTGACAGGTATGTCAGCTCCGTTAGACGTTTCAACCCCAATACAGCGTCATCTAAGCTTTGCGTGATCTTCAGGCACCGCACTAGGTCAACTGCAACTGCAGGCGATTACAGGCAACCAGCTGCTCGCAACGTAGCTGCACCCGCGGGGAAGGCAAGGAGACGTGTCTTGCTGAGCGAGTCTTCCAGCGACGATGATGAAGGTTGCTCTCCCCCCATTCACGTCACGCGACGAGCCGCTTACGAAGATTTACGTTCCCTCCCCGACGACTGGACAGAAGACGTGCCGTCGACTGGTCGACACTACGTGGAGGTGGAGGAATCCGAGAAGTCTTCCAACTACAGTCCCTCTCTTTCCTACGGGAGGGGTAAGCAAGTCATGCCGTCCGGCTCTGCGGGGTCATGTGGGCGAGTTTCACCCCACGCTCCTACTGCTGCACCCACTGCTGCACCAACTGTTGCACCTACTGCTGCACTTTTCGAACACATGAATGTTCGGCGCTTCATGGCTTCGCCTTCCTCCTCTGCTTCAGGGGGCGTTGCCGGGTCACCTCCCGGTTCTCCCCTCGGAGCTACCGAAGCTACCTCCCACCACCGTTCCAGTGGGCTCTCTGCCCATCAGGTGGAAGAAGAGGATACTGGGGTGGAAGGTTCTACTTGGCGGAGTCAGCTCGACGAGCTTCACGAGGTAAGTCCTCGAGTCGTTGAAGAGTTGATTGCAGTAGTAACTCCTCCTAACTCTTTGGTACATATAGTTTCCACTTTTGTCAGATGAGCGGCCGCATAACTACAATAGCCGACCGAGTTGCCGAGGGGGGTACTCGAAGGATGGCTCAGCTCGAGGCCTCCCTGCGGACTGCTCGGCAGGACTTGAGAGAGGCTCGCGCTCAGTTAGTGGAAGCTCGAAGGGTTCATGCGAAGGAGTTAGTGTTAGAATTGGTGAGGTCTACAACTCGTAAAACCTATAGTTTAGCTATGTATGGTTGATAGTATAGGAATGCATATTGGTACGTACCTTAGTACGTATTCTGATTACAGAACAGAGAGCCATGGCTACATGGTAATCCACTTGAGTGGGAGACTCAAGGGACTGGTCCCATGTAACCTAAATACGTTCGCAGCTCTGATAAGGGTTGGTCGCCCTATCAGGATAAGCTGTTGGGATGACAGAGCGTGGGTGTCTCCACCACGGTCATTACCAGGCACAGTGTCTGTGGCCGAACGGAACCAACACGGTGCACAGATTGATGAGCAGACATCGGTGCACTAAACCGTGTTTCTGCTTAGGGTAAAACGGTCCTAAACCCTGAGGAGCCATGTCTGGTGGACTAACCAGTTGTGTGGTGCTTTGGCGCACCAATGTGTGAGGATCCGGATGCAGTGATCTAAAACCACGGTGTACTGGGTTACCCGGCTGGCGTTGCATCAGTGTGTCACTCCTGCAGGCTATCCACACCCCTAACGGGAGGTGCGTTCCTTGGTCTGACCTACGTCGTATTAAACCCTGGCCAGGTGGTCATCAGTTGGACTGATGACGGATCCGGTTGCTCGTCAGAGTAATCGGAGGTACGATGTATATGGTCAACCTGGAAGGAACCGAGTCATATAAGCACTCGAGTCTGACGGTATTCTCTACCGCTCGAGTTGCATCATGGCACCAGTGGAGGGACATCAGGTTTACCATACTAAGCGGAGAGCAGGGGTATGAGGGAGAACATAGTAAGTCCGGGGGGATTGGAGTGCAGCCTGCGTCGCACTCTGGGTGGCTACGCAGGTTAACTCGGACTCAAGGATCGATGGTACACTCAGGTAGTGTGTCGATCGAGTCTGAGTTGGAAGCCATGAACCCTGGTCCCTGAAGGTTCCACCTTATCGACATTATGTATGGTTCTTATACCATCTTCTCGAAACACAGAACGTAGTTAGAGGAAGCGAGAAATCTAAGCATACGCTCTGTGAGTGCTTCGCACTAGTGCACGGTAGATGCGTAGCTACGTGTGTTCACTAAGGGGAAACCCTAGGTTAGTGCAGAGACGCATGTAGCAATTCCTTGTCATAAGTGGACTTTGCCATATGGGTGCGATGCACCGGGACATGTTGCGAGTTGACTAGTTGACTTCACTAGGGGCACCCTACGGGAACCTCAGAGAATAGTGAAATCACTGGTGCACTTCACTTATGTGTGCCTTGCAAAGTCTCCTACACGAGGAACGGCCAACTATTGACATAAGGGCGTTTTGGTCATACCATGCGTCACTATGCACTAAGGGGGCCGGCCCTAAGTGTTGAGAGACTGGTCAAGGCCGGCCCTGTTAGTTTCAGGAGGTTGTTGCCTCCGATGAAAGGGTCGGTCAAGAGGCGCAGAAAACGGGCTGGTTTTGACCGTTTTCGAAAACAAGGAAAAGATAGAGCTAAAAGAAGAGATATATAGGGAGAGGTTTGAATCAGTCAATCTTATCCGCTAGGCTTATCCGTAAGGATAAGGCCGGCCCTATATAAGGCATAGGGAGAGAGGGGGGGACGAAATTAATGAAGCCATGCAAGCCCTAGGGCCGGCCTTGGCATGGGGAAACCCTAGCCACCCCCTCTCCTCTCTTCGCATCTCCTCTCTCGTCTCTCTCTCCCTCGCTTGCGCCATTGGATGGCGACTCGTCTTCCTCACGTGGTGTTTCGTAGAAGGAGAAGGCTCGTCTTATGGAGGCACTCAGAGATCCATCGACAAGGTGCCGTGCATCGTGTGAGATCGGGTGAACTAGAAGGCGTCTCCCACAACCTTTTTGCTGTCCAGAATCTGCACAGAAAATCAGCTTTGTTTCTGTGATTTCGGGATCTACAGAAGTCCAAACGATGTGAAACTTGTAGTAAAAGTTGCGTCTCGAAGTTGGCTACCTGCAGTCCAAATTTCAACCCAATCGGAGTTCGGAGTAGAAAGTTATGGCCATCGCACAGAAGCTATGTCGAGCAGATCCGTAGCCCGTCTCCATCGACAAAGAAGAAATTTGTCGCGGTGAAAGATTCCGCACGCAGGTATGATCTCTAACAAGTAGATCTAACATAATTAGAACATGCATACATGCTAGATTGTTCTTTTGCGTTAGATCGTCGTTAGGGATTCGCGTAGTTGCCATGCTAGTTTCATACACGCATATGTGGATCGTTTCGATGAAAATTTTGATATGTAACGTACACTGCCTACGGTCCTCGGACCTTCACTTTGCTTCCGCTGCGGGCCTCTACCATGGATTTATTTCCAACAATTGGTATCAGAGCACGTTAGTGGTGTGCGTTTCATGTTTTTTTTATGAAACCGTCATGTGCGCGCATGAATAGTATGTGCCGCCATCGGGGTTCTACGAGTAGATCATGCATAGTATATTTTGTATGTTCTATGAATCGTTCTCGCAGGGCGCCGCTTCTAAAATTATTCTAGATATGTGATTGCTTGCTACCGGGGGTCGGACCCCGTGTTAGCGATTTTGTCTGGATGTTTTTTCTTCTGTGTGTGGATAGATCGATTTTAGAGCCATAGTCGAGCAAGAGGTGAAGATTTATCACCCTTGATTCCCAGGCTTTTTTGCTAGGTTTGTTTTTCTTTTCATTCTAGGAAATTGTGTACGAGCGAGCACTTGCTCGAAGCATACTAGAGCTTTTTCGGTTACAGATTGAAGAGGAGGACTTGCCGTGGAGATCCACCACCGGAAGGACGAGCGGAACCTTGGAGGACGATGGCAATCCGGCGAAGCATACACGATGATGGCAAAGGGCATGAAGTGTCAGGAGATCGTATACAGAGGCTTGCAACGGATCGAGGAGCCTTGCGAAGGAAACAGAGAGCCTGCGCTGTGCCAGTCAGGTTCAGGGGTCGGACCCTGAACTTGATTCAGTTGTGTGCTTGTTTCTTTCAGTAGTTCTTTATATTTCTGTAGAGAACCCCGATGCGATAATTTAATTATCTGTGTTAGAGGGATGCCCTTTCCCCTCGGGTCCTAGCGACCTTATTAGGATAGGATTCCACTAGTGATGCCTATTATTTAATTGACCATTGATGATAGCATGAATTCCTCACATTTGGTTATGCCCCCATTAGGTTAACACCCGATTAGTCGGGTGTGCCTATTTGGCAAGCATCAAAACCTAGAATGAGTTGGAATTCTACTATGACATCATTCGTCAAATTTATAAGCAAGGCGCCATGGTAGTGTAAGACCTTTCCTGTCAGTCTGACCTTAGGTTAGGCTCCAGGGCATTAGTGTGATAGCCAAGTTTGCGAAGCATCGATGTTCTTAGGATATGTAATGTGACCCTTGAGTGGAGAAATCCACTTGAGGCAGGGACTATGATATTCCGAGATCGATTAATGCTTCACGAAAGGCTTGAAACGCTAGTGAGAGCACGGTATGACCAGGGTCTAGTGTATAGGTTGTCGTGACCTTAGTATACACTCATACTTGCATTAAATAACCCTCAAATTTAATAAGGGATGCAAGAGAGGAATTTTAGAGATCCTCTGGCCTCCACGGCCAATCACTTCGTGCTCGGGTGGGAGGGCATAACTCAACAACCCCCTCGGGTGAGAGCTGTGTTTTTCCATGCCAAGTTACTTAGTGATCTCCCTCGGGATATGACGGTTACGGCGCCAAGGGTTCAGGCTTTACTCACCCTCGTGGGGGCCGTTAGAACTTCCGTTCCGTAATTGCCTAGGCTCGTGGTTAAGCATCCGAAGTACACGTGAGGTATTCGTTGCGAAGACAATGGTGATCACGTGGTACTGGCCAAAAGATAACCATGGTTCATCAAAGCCCTTAGTTGGCAGATTTGGATAGGGTCAAGGGAAAGACCCGTGTAAGCGGATGACCTGCACACTGCCCCTTCGGACAGGTGCAGCCTATTCCGAGATCTTACATACATGGTTAATTAATCCATAGAGGTGTCTTCGCTGTGAGGGTAGCGCTGACATTTGGATATAATTAGCTTATTTTAAAATTCCATAAAATAAGTTATTTTGCATTCGTTTTTATTCAACCATATAGTTCCCCTATCCGTTATCCCATAAGAGAACCAGTTATCGGGTCTCTAACTACATAGAGCGGAAGCGCTATCTCTAGCTTATGCTTAGGGTAGTAAACGTACATTGGCTTCCAATCTAAATATCCCTGTACTAGACCTAACGGGTCCAGATATCACTAGGGCACTAACTAGGGCATATGATGACTAGCAAGAATCTGAGGAGATGTGCAAGTTCTGTGTCATAGCAGACTTGCAGACAACTCCTTAGAAGCAAGTCAGAGATATGCCGGGTCTTCTCAAATAAGTTTTATTTGCATAAAATGTCTGCTAGGCGAAGTCGGAAGACTCATCGCTTATCCACCAAGATGCTTGTCGGTACCAAGATGTCAGAGGGAATGCTTGTTCGGAAACATATACTTGAGTTCCAGATCGAACTAGATTCCAAAGACATGGTGCCAGATGACGAGGTGGTGGAAGACGTCTGTCTTGCATCCTTGTCTGGAACCTCGAAGGCGTTGTCAGAGATTTTAGCTTTAACAAGCTAGAGATGACAAACGCAGAACTTCTAAGGAGATTTCTAAGAGACAAAGGATGTGATCAAGATTAAAGGCAAAGCCTTTAGTGCTTAACCTAGGTCTTCTTTAGAAGAACCTAAGGGAGTAACTTATAAGAGATCGAAAACTATTCTAGTGCAGAAACTAGTGTGGACTCCTAAGTATGGTAACGCTAAGGACGGAAGAGTTTCTGTTTTAGCAAGTATAGGGGGTATTTGAAGATTGAGTATGGCCTCAGGATGTTAGGATTTGAGTCGCTATCTAGTAGCAGTTCTTATGCTTCTTAGAATGTAGACTTCGGGTCTACAGAGATTCAAGGAAAGCAGAAGGCTACTTTATAGTGAAGTAATCCTAACATAGGTACTGATGCCATAAGCCGCTGTGGAAGCTGTTAGATATGGATGTCTTATTTTTTCCGAAATACAAATTTTATTTTTTAGAGATGTAGTTCTGTTTCCTCCTTAGTAAATAAAGTTTTTTAGTTTTAGACAGCACCGTATGTGTGTATCTTAAACTGAAAAGATAGCTTCAATACTAGAGGAATAGATCAGAATAATCTCTTTAAATTTAATCTTAATTCAGAACTAGATTTCATGACAGCTGCCGCGTCAAATTTAAATTCATTTAAATCCTTCGGAGAATCTATCACATTTGTGATCCCTCTGATTTAGATATTTTGCCTCAGATAAATTCAGAGGTGACAGAAGGCCGAGTTTCTGTTCACAGAATCATCGGAGATCCTTCTAACCTATGAGTGTAATCTGGAAGGCAGAATAACTAAAAGGGCCATGAAGGTATGGGAGTTAGTTAATTTTGATGTCTATGGTTCCAAGAGCGTCCAGATGATATGAGTCTCTTCGATTTAATCGAGGGAATGAGAACCTATCGGATGGGTTCCATAGGATCCTGAAGGAGCATGGGATTATCTCCCAGTTAAATGCTCCTAGGATGAAACGTCAGAATGAGGTCTCCGAGAGAAGGAATCGGACCCTGTTTGACATGGTCCGTAGTATGATGAATATTGCCAACTGTACTACCCACCCTTTGGTGGGGTTGTACCTTAAAACAATAGCTTATATCTGAAACTCTCTCTCATCTAGATCAGTGCCTCAGACCTATAGAGAGCTATGGTCTAAGCAAAAGCTGACACTATAGAGTCTCGAGATATAGGGTTGTCCTGCACTTGTGCAAAAGGACAAGAGGGATGAGATGGAGATGTAGTTCCAGGTATATCTGTTTGTAGGTTACCCTTAGGAGGCATAAGGTGGACTGTTCTATGATCTTGAGGTTTGGAAGGTAATCGTTTCTACGAATACCATCTACCTAGACCAGGATTATATTATAGACCATAAGTTTACCGGTAAGGTAGTTCTGGGTGAACTACTGGGTACTGGTAGAGAGTGCGCATCTGAAAACGTAGTGGGAGTAGATGATATAAGAAACTAGTATACCAGACACTGTAGAAACAATTCACTTTTGTACCACCACCACTTCGTCGTTGTGGGACCATCAGAGCTCCTGAAAGATACTATGGAGAAACTTCGATAGTTAATCCAGAGTTTCAGGAGGATGATCCCTAGAGCTACGAAGAAGTAGTGGGAGCTTCCGACAGCTCTGACTGAAAAAAGACCATGAAGGCAAGCTTGCATCAATGTCCCTTGGAACAGTCTTGACACTTATAGCACTATCACCCTTCAGGGTGTAGGAGGTGTATAAGAAGAGCACCCGGTTAAGACTTAAGTAGCTAGATTAGTTACCAAAGGAAAAGGGATTGACTATGTCAAAACCATCTCACTGGTAGCTATGCCTAAGTCTATAACGGATCCTCTTAATCCATCACAGCCCATTATAGTTGGGAGATTTGGTTGATGGATGTCAAGACAGTTATTCCCTAACGGGAATTTGAAAAGGACATATGGATGATGTAGCCTCAGGCTTTGTGTCAGTAGGTTAGGAAGATATGGAATGCAAGTTGCAACGGTCCATTTATGGACTGATGCAAGCATCCAGGATGGAATGTCTATTTTGATCAAGGGAATCCGCTCACACGGATTTGATCAAAATAAGAATAAACCAAGTTAGTACAAGAAAAGTGAAATAGCTACATGGGTGTACTTAGTATTTTACGTTAATAATATTCTACTGATTGAAAATGATGTAAGAATATTGTTTACAGTAAAGGTTTGTAGTCATCACAATTCGATGTGAAAGACCCTAGTGAGGTGAGTTATGCTCTAGGAATCAAGGTAACTCGAGATAACCAGAGCAAGGTTCTCTTGCTGTCACAGGCTACGCATGAAGATAAGATTCTAGCCAGATTCGTTTTATGAGGCTAGATATCTATTGCGCAGCAGGATACATGGGTCGGTTTCAGTCGAACCCGGGTCCAAATCACTGGACCGATGTGAAGGATATACTCAAGAATCCTCATTAAGTAAAGATTATGAGTTAGCTTGCACTTCACAGGTCCTGATATCGATTGGACACACAAAGTCTGACTTTGGTGTCAGATATGTGTTCCAGAGAATCGATTTCAGGGATTATTTTTATCTTGGGATTAGAAGCGGTAGTTGGTAGAGTGTGAAGCAAGAGTGAATCACAGACTCTACCACAGAGGCTTAACACGTTGTTGCGTGCGAGGTAGTATTTCAGGTGGTAAGGCTTAGGAAGTTCTTAGAGAACTTGGGACGCGTACCAGAGGCTCACTTATCTGTTGTTACAACAGAAGAGCGGTAAGCAAGGTCCAAGGAGACTAGGCACCGCCCTGAAGGGAAACCCATCAAGTACAAACTCCACTTGATCTGACAGTTATAGGAGGAAATGCAAGTAGCGGTACTGAGGTGGAATCTAATGACAATGTTGCCAATTCCTTTAGGGAATTCCTGCAAAGGCTTTTGGGCAGCATGTAGAAGCTACAGAGCTCAACACCGTTATTCCTCGTTAGACCTAGTGGGAGATTGTTAGAATTGGTGAGGTCTACAACTCGTAAAACCTATAGTTTAGCTATGTATGGTTGATAGTATAGGAATGCATATTGGTACGTACCTTAGTACGTGTTCTTATTACAGAACAGAGAGCCATGGCTACATGGTAATCCACTTGAGTGGGAGACTCAAGGGACTGGTCCCATGTAACCTAAATACGTTCGCAGCTCTGATAAGGGTTGGTCGCCCTATCAGGATAAGCTGTTGGGATGACAGAGCGTGGGTGTCTCCACCACGGTCATTACCAGGCACAGTGTCTGTGGCCGAACGGAACCAACATGGTGCACAGATCGATGAGCAGACATCGATGCACTAAACCGTGTTTCTGCTTAGGGTAAAATGGTCCTAAACCCTGAGGAGCCATGTCTGGTGGACTAACCAGTTGTGTGGTGCTTTGGCGCACCAATGTGTGAGGATCCGGATGCAGTGATCCAAAACCACGGTGTACTGGGTTACCCGGCTGGCGTTGCATCAGCGTGTCACTAATGCAGGCTATCCACACCCCTAACGGGAGGTGCGTTCCTTGGTCTGACCTACATCGTATTAAACCCTGGCCAGGTGGTCATCAGTTGGACTGATGACGGATCCGGTTGCTCGTCAGAGTAATCGGAGGTACGATGTATATGGTCAACCTGGAAGGAACCGAGTCATATGAGCACTCGAGTCTGACGGTATTCTCCACCGCTCGAGTTGCATCATGGCACCAGTGGAGGGACATCGGGTTTACCATACTAAGCGGAGAGCAGGGGTATGAGGGAGAACATAGTAAGTCCAGGGGGATTGGAGTGCAGCCTGCGTCGCACTCTGGGTGGCTACGCAGGTTAACTCAGACTCAAGGATCGATGGTGCACTCGGGTAGTTTGTCGATCGAGTTTGAGTTGGAAGCCATGAACCCTGGTCCCTGAAGGTTCCACCTTATCGACATTATGTATGGTTCTTATACCATCTCCTCGAAACACAGAACGTAGTTAGAGGAAGCGAGAAATCTAAGCATACGCTCCGTGAGTGCTTCGCACTAGTGCACGGTAGATGCGTAGCTACGTGTGTGCACTAAGGGGAAACCCTAGGTTAGTGCAGAGACGCATGCAGCAATTCCTTGTCATAAGTGGACTTTGCCACATGGGTGCGATGCACCGGGACATGTTGCGAGTTGACTAGTTGACTTCACTAGGGGCACCCTACGGGAACCTCAGAGAATAGTGAAATCACTGGTGCACTTCACTTATGTGTGCCTTACAAAGTCTCCTACACGAGGAACGACCAACTATTGACATAAGGGCGTTTTGGTCATACCATGCGTCACTATGCACTAAGGGGGCCGGCCCTAAGTGTTGAGAGACTGGTCAAGGTCGGCCCTGTTAGTTTCAGGAGGTTGTTGCCTCCGATGAAAGGGTCGGTCAAGATTACAGATCGAGCACTTGCTAGGTGTGTTTTCTTTTCTTTCTAGGAAATTATGTACGAGCGAGCACTTGCTCGAAGCGTACTAGACTTTTTCCTCGGTTTCCCATGGCCTTTTCCTAGGTGTGTTTTCTTTTCTTTCTAGGAAATTGTGTACGAGCGAGCACTTGCTCGAAGCGTACTAGACTTTTTCGGTTACAGATCGAGAAGAAAATTGTGCCAAAGAAATCCACCATCGGGAGCGGAAGTGGAACCCTGGAGGATGAAGACGATCCGGCAAAGTGTTCGCGAGTGCGACGAAGGAGCCGGACCAAGGAACCTTGCGAAGAAAGCTAGAGGCCTGCGCTGTGCTAATTAGGTTCAGGGGTCGGACCCTGAACTTAATTCAGTTTTAATGGTTGCTTTCTTTAATTAGTTCTTTATGCTTCATATCGAACCCCGATGAGATAATATGATTATCTGTTATCAGAGGGATGCCTTTCCCCTCCGGTCCAAGCGACTGTTTGAGGATAGGATCCCGCTAGATGATGCCTATTATTTAGTTGATTTTTAATGTTAGTGGGATCCCATCAGGGGTGTGGATGACACCAAGGAACGTACCTCCCTTCAGGGGTGTGGATGGCCTGCAGGAGTGACACGCTAATGCAACGCCAGCCGGGTAACCCAGTACACCGTGGTTTTGGATCACTGTATATAGATCCTCACACATTGGTGCGCCAAAGCACCACGCAACTGGTTAGTCCATCAGACGTGGTTCCTCAGGGTTTAGGACCGTTTTACCCTAAGCAGAAATACGGCTTAGTGTACCAGTGTATGCTCACTGATCTGTACATCGTGTTAGTTCCGTTCAGCCACAGACACTGTGCCTGGTGATGACCATGGTGAAGACATCCCATGAACTGTCATCGCCAACAGCTTATCATGATGAGGCGACCAACCTGATCATAGCTGCGAACTTATTTAGGTTATACGGGACTAATCCACTTAGTCTTCAACTCAGTGGACTACCATATAACCATGGCTCTCTGTTCCCTAAAGAACACGTAACTATGTTACGCACCTATATGCATCTCATATAATAATAACTATCAATCTTTATTAGACCAAAACATAAAGTTTTACAAGCTTAGAACACATCAATCCCAACAATCTCCCACTTGGTCTAGCGAAGCAAAACGGTTTTGACTCCCATCGCGTCCACATGTCGCTCGAATGCCTTGGTAGGTATTGCCTTTGTGAAAGGATCAGCAACATTATCTGTAGATGCAATCTGTGTCACCGCTACTCGCCCTTGCTTTTGAAACTGCCGAATCAAGTGGAACTTGCGCTCGATGTGCTTCCCCTTTTGGTGATGTCTTGGCTCCTTTGCTTGTGCTACCGCCCCACTATTGTCGCAGTAAAGCACAATAGGTAACTGGGCCTCTGGTACGCACCCCAAATCCGTAAGGAATTTCTTGAGCCATACTGCCTCTTTGGCTGCCTCGCACGCTGCAACGTACTCAGCCTCTGTGGTAGAGTCTGCGATGCATTTCTGCTTCACACTCTGCCAACTAACCGCTGCTCCTCCTAGCATAAACACAACACCTGATATCGACTTCCTGGATTCCAAATCTGACATAAAGTCAGAATCTGTATATCCAATCGGCGTCAGTTCTTGTGAAGTGTAAACCAACTCATAGTCCCTTGTTCTACGAAGGTACTTGAGTATACACTTCACTGCTGTCCAGTGATCTGGACCCGGATTCGACTGAAACCGACCCATCATTCCTACTGCGAAACAGATATCAGGCCTTGTACAATGCATAGTATACATTAGACTACCTAATGCTGAAGCATAAGGTATCTTCTGCATTTCTGCTCTCTCCTCAGGTGTCTTAGGACATTGATCCTTAGACAGTTTTACGCCATGTCTACATGGCACAAAACCCTTCTTAGAGTTTTGCATGTCAAATCTAGCCATAACCTTATCTATATACGCAGCCTGTGATAGCGAGAGAATCCTGTTCTGGCGATCACGTGTTACCTTGATCCCCAAAACATAACTCGCTTCACCTAGGTCTTTCATATCGAACTGTGTTGACAACCAGACCTTTACCGTTGACAATGTTCCTACATCATTTCCAATGAGTAGAATATCATCTACGTAAAGTATTAAATATACTACTGTGGTCTTATCAGTCCTCTTGTATACACATGGTTCATCCTCGTTTTGAGTAAATCCATACGACTGGATTGCCTGATCAAAACGGATGTTCCAACTTCTAGATGCTTGCTTTAGTCCATAAATGGACTTCTGCAACTTGCAAACTAGATGTTCCTGACCCTCTGACTCAAAGCCTGGTGGCTGAATCATATAAATGTCTTCTTCCAAATTTCCATTGAGGAATGCTGTCTTGACATCCATTTGCCAGATCTCCCAGTTGTAATGGGCTGCAATGGATAGGAGGATCCAAATAGACTTTATCATAGCTACCGGCGAGAAGGTTTCGTCAAAGTCGATCCCTTCTCTCTGGGTATAACCCTTGGTAACTAATCTAGCTTTATAAGTCTCTATTGTACCATCGGATCCTCTCTTCTTCTTATACACCCAGTTACACCCAATAGGTTTAATATTGGATGATGGTGTAACAAGAGTCCAGACTGCGTTATGGGATATTGATTCAATTTCTGCCTCCATAGCCTTTTGCCAGTCAGAGCTGTCAGAAGCTCCACTGCCTCATCGTAGCTCAGTGGGTCATCCTCCTGACCCTCTGGATCAACCAATAAGGTTTCTCCATAGTATCTGTCAGGAGCTCTGATGTTTCTCCCACTGCGACGAGGTGGTGGTGGTGTTACAGGATTAATAGGTTCTACAGTATCTAGTATATTATTATCTGTAATGTTAGCTCCCACTATGCTTTCAGATGCGCTCTCTGATCTAGTACCCAGTAGCTCATCCAGAACCACCTTACTAGCAGGCTTGTGGTCCATAATATAATCATGTTCTAGGAAAATGGCATTCGTTGAAACGATTACCTTCTTTTCCTCAGGATCATAAAATATTCCACCTTTAGTCTCTTTTGGATACCCTACAAACAGACATGCTTTGGACTTTGGCTCCATCTTTTCCCTCTTGTCTATCTGCACATGTACAGGACATCCCCATATTCTGAAATGCTGTAGTGTTGGCTTTTGCCTTGACCACAGTTCTCTAGGGGTCTGAGGCACTGATTTAGATGGAACGTGGTTTAGAACATATGCTGCTGTCTCAAGGACATATCCCCAAAAGGTCATTGGTAAACAGGCATAACTCATCATGCTTCGAACCATGTCCAACAAGGTTCGATTCCTTCTCTCAGAGACTCCATTCTGTTGTGGGGTACCTGGAGCAGTTAACTAGGATGTTATCCCATGCTCCACCAAATACCCAAGGAACTCGTCAGATAGGTATTCACCTCCTCGATCAGATCGAAGGGTTTTTATACATTTACCTGTCTGCTTTTCTACTCAGCCCTGAACTCTTTGAACATATCAAAGGATTCCGACTTCCGATGCATAAGGTAAATGTAACTATATCTTGAGTAATCATCAGTAAAAGTGATGAAGTACTCATGGCCTCCTATCGCCTTGACGCTCATGGGTCCACATACATCTGAATGTATTAACTCCAATACCTCAGTAGCTCTCACTCCTTGGCCTTTGAAGGCCCTCTTGGTCATCTTGCCTTCCAGGCAGGATTCACAGGTGGGAAGGATCTCCGTAGGATTTGTTTCCAGAAGCCCGGTCTTTACAAACCTATGGATCCTATCTAAGGCAATATGCCCAAGCCGTAAGTGCCACAATTGGGTTAAATTCTTCGAAGGTTTCTTACGCTTAGATGAATTAACATTAAATGCTGAAGTTATTATGTTATCTTTCTTAAATTTAGGACTGACAATATAGAGATGATTCTGAACCATTCCTCTTATTATAAAAGTTCCATTCAGTTTAAAAGACACACCAGAAGTATCAAAATAAACTGAATAACCTTCATTAACTAAAGAAGAAACAGAAATTAAGTTACGTCTCAAGGACGGTACATAAAAGACATCTCTAAGAGTCAAAGTTTTATTATTCGAAAAACTAAGAGTAACATCTCCTATAGTTTCAGCAGCAGCCACGGCCTCAGTTCCCATGCTCAAGGTCACCTCTCCATCAAGCAACCTTCTGCTTTCCCGAAACCCCTGAAGAGAGTTACAGGCATGGTTAGTGGATCCTGAATCCACAATCCAACTAGCAAAAGAACTATTACTTGAAAGAAATGATTCAACAACTAAGAGTTGTAGATTACCTTCTCCAACATTCTGAGGCTTCTTGCAGTCCTTCTTCCAATGACCCTTCTGGCCACACCGGAAACACTTCGTGCCCGGTTTCTTTGATTCTCCAGACCCAGAGGCCCTATCAGAGTCCTGCACAGGCGCTGACTTAGGTTTCTTCTTATGTTTCTTGCCTTGAGGTTTACCAGGCTTCTTGAAGGATTTGTGTTGCACGTGAAGTGCTTCGCCCTTCTGCTTGAAGCCATCCTCAGCTGCCTGGAGAGCTCCCAGAAGCTCTGCATTTGTCATAGCCAACTTGTTCAAATTAAAGTTGGTGACAAAGCCTTCAAAGGTTCCAGACAGTGACGAGAGGAAGATGTCTGTCATCACCTCGCCTTCTAGCACAATGTCCATGGTAGCTAGTTCGTTCTGGAACCCAAACATTTTCATCATGTGTTCCCGAACCAGCGTCCCATTGGACATCTTAGTGCCGACGAGTTTCTTAATGGTAAGGTATCGCGTAACGCGATTGTGACCTTCAAACATCTCCTTCAAGTACAACATCATGTCAGAAGCGTCGGGCATCTCCTCGACTTGCTTCTGCAGAGTTGTTTGCAAGGATGGTATAATATAGCATTTACATATTTTATTAGATTCCTTCCAGTCAGTAAAAGCCTTTAACTGTGCCTCTGTGGCAGAGGGTCCTGGCAAATCTGGCTCAGGGTCATTCAGGGCTGACATGTGTTTACCTATCCTTAAGACTAGGTACAGGTTGCGCTTCCAGTCCTTATAGTTGGGACCGGTAAGTTTGTGGTTATTTAGGATAGCGGACAGGGGGTCTAACTTGGTCATCTGAAAATCAAAGACTGAATATATGAGATGCATGAAAACTTATTTTTATGGATTTTTAAAACAAGCTAATTATATCCATATGACAACGCTACCCTCAAGCGAAGCTATCTCTATGGATTAATTAACCATGTATGTAAGATCTCGGAGTAGGCTACACCTGTCCGAGGGGGCAGTGTGCAGGTCTTTCGCTTACACGGGTCTTTCCCTTGACCCTATCCAAATCTGCCAACTACGGGCTTTGATGGACCATGGTTATCTTTTGGCCAGTACCATGTGATCACCGTTGTCTTCGCAACGAATACCTCACGCGTACTTAGGATGCTTACCCACGAGCTTAGGTAATTACGGCACGGGAATTCTAACGGCCCCCACGAGGGTGAGTAAAGCCTGAACACTTGGCACCGTAATCGCCATATCCCGAAGGAGATCACTAAGTAGCTTGGCATAGAAAAACACAGCTCTCACCCAAGGGGGTTGTTGAGTTATGCCCTTCCACTCGAGTACGAAGTGATTAGCCGTGGAGGCCAGAGGATCTCTAAAAGTCCTCTATTACATCCCTTATAAATATATGAGGGTTATTTTGTGAGTATGAATTTATACAAATGCAAAGGTAGCGACCTCCTAAATACTAGACCCTGGTCACACCGTGCTCCCACTAGCGTTCAAGCCCTTCGCATAGCATTAATCACTCTCGGAACATCATAGTTCCTGCCTCAAGTGGATTTCTCCATTCAAGGGTCACATTACATATTCCAAGAATATCGATGCTTTGCAAAATTGGTTATCACGCTAATGCTCTGGAGATAATCTTAGAGTCAGACTCACTGGAAAGGACTCCCACTAGTCATGGCGCCTCGCTTATAGATTTGACAATTGATGTTCAATGGATCTCCATCTCATCTTTGATTTCGATGCTGGCCAAATAGGCACACCCGACTAGTCGGGTGCTAACCTAATGGTGGCATAACCATATGTGATGGGATCCCACTAACATCAAAACTCAACTAAATAATAGGCATCATCTAGCGGGATCCTATCCTCAAACAGTCGCTTGGACCGGAGGGGAAAGGCATCCCTCTGATAACAGATAATCATATTATCTCATCGGGGTTCGATATGAAGCATAAAGAACTAATTAAAGAAAGCAACCATTAAAACTGAATTAAGTTCAGGGTCCGACCCCTGAACCTAATTAGCATAGCGCATGCCTCTAGCTTTCTTCGCAAGGTTCCTTGGTCCGGCTCCTTCGTCGCACTCGCGAACACTTTGCCGGATCGTCTTCATCCTCCAGGGTTCCGCTTCCGCTCCCGATGGTGGATTTCTTTGGCACAATTTTTTTCTCGATCTGTAACCGAAAAAGTCTAGTACGCTTCGAGCAAGTGCTCGCTCGTACACAATTTCCTAGAAAGAAAAGAAAACACACCTAGGAAAAGGCCATGGGAAACCGAGGATGGTCAACCCCCATCACTCGCCCAATCCACGGCTCAATTACATATCCACACACATAAAGCAAATCCAGACAATTACTAACTCGGGGTCCGACCCCCGGTAGCAAGCACAAAGCATAGATCTAGATTTTTTTTATAGCGGCGCCCTGCAAGAATGATTAATAGAACAAGCACAATCTATACATATGCATGATCTAAGCGTAAGAACCCCGATGATCTCACGCATTCATCATGCGCACACATGTTGGTTTCATGAAAAAAACGTAAAACGCACACCACTAATGCGGCTCTGATACCAATTGTTGGAAGTTAATCCGGGTCAGAGGCTCGTAGCGGAAGTGATTTGGCGGTCGAAAAAACCGTTCATGGTGCACGTTACACTATTTAATTTTTCATAGAAACTAATCTACATATGTGTGCATGTGTATGCACGAGAATCGAGAACCCCTAACGGCAATCTAGCGTAATGATTAACTAGCATGCATGCAAATCATAATGCTCGCTAGATCTACATGTTAGATTACACATACCTTTCGTACGGATCTTTTAACCGCGGAGAATTGTCTTCTTTGTCGATGGAGACGGAAGATCGTTCGCGAAGATGCCGATGGTACGAATGGAGATGTTGCCTTCTTGTTCACCCGATCTCACACGATGCATGGAACATCGCTCTCGGATCTCTGAGTGCCTCTGAGGCATGGGGAAACCCTAGCCACCCCCTCTCCTCTCTTCGCATCTCCTCTCTCGTCTCTCTCTCCCTCGCTTACGCCATTGGATGGTGACTCGTCTTTCTCACGTGGTGTTTCGTAGAAGGAGAAGGCTCGTCGTATGGAGGCACTCAGAGATCCATCGACGAGGTGCCGTGCATCGTGTGAGATCGGGTGAACTAGAAGACGTCTCCCGCAACCGTTTTGCTGTCCAGAATCTGCACAAAAAATCAGTGTTATTTCTATGATTCCGGGAGCTACAGAAGTCCAAACGATGTGAAACTTATTGCAAAAGTTGCGTCTCGAAGTTGGCTACCTGCAGTCCAAATTTCATCCCAATCGAAGTTCGGAGAAGAAAGTTATAGCCGTCGTACCAAAACTATGTCGAGCAGATCCGTAGCCCGTCTCCATCGACAAAGAAGAAATTTATCGCGGTGAAAGATTCTGCACGCAGGTATGATCTCTAACAAGTAGATCTAACATAATTAGAACATGCATACATGCTAGATTGTTCTTTTGCGTTAGATCGTCGTTAGGGGTTCGCGTAGTTGCCATGCTAGTTTCATACACGCATATGTGGATCGTTTCGATGAAAATTTTGATATGTAACATACACCGCCTACGGTCCTCGGACCTTCACTTTGCTTCCGCTGCGGGCCTCTACCATGGATTTATTTCCAACAGTTAGCTGTAGTCAGGGCTCAGCTCGAACTCGCGCAGGCGAATACCGGTGACCCTTTCGAGCTTTTTGAAGCACTGGAGGCTGCTCAGGCAGAAATTGACACGATGAAAGATCGGTTCAGGTGCCATGCCTCTATGATCAGGAGGCAGCGAACAGATGCCGAGGCCGCCACGACAGCTCACGAAGCCGAAATAGCTGTGCTGAAGTCCTCTCTCGACCAGGCCGAAGCATCGCATAAGGCTGCGCTTGCTCAGCAGCATGAAGCCTTCAACAGAGAGTGCCAGTCGATTCTTGAAGAACAGGCGGCGGGATGGCGTAAGAAGGTTGCCAAGCTACGCAGCAAGCTCCCGCACGGGGCCGTGGAAAGTTGGCGCAGACGACTGACTGCTCTCGCTTACTGTCTTGTTTTGTGATGTAATAAAACTGCATTCTCGTTTGTATTGAAACCTTTAGTGTGATCTATCTGAATGCCATGGTTGTAATCTTTCTCTTATCGATCTTACATCTTAAGTACACGTCGACGATGTGTCGTTAAAATTTGGCTTTCATGTTTTAACTACACGTCGACGACGTGCATAACTACACGTCGACGTCGTGCAATTAAAATTTGATCTTTGTACTTTAATTACACGTCGATGACGTGCGACCAAAATCTGGCCCTTATATTAGCGGGGGGTGATATACCTTTCCTTGCTTGCGTTGGTTGATCGGTCGTACCCCCGCGGGGTCTGTCGATCGATCTTCCCAGGTGTTCACCGACCGGTCACGCCCTTCGCAGGGACCTGTCGACCGATCGGCCAAGTGGTAGAACTCGCTCGGAGTGTTATATATGTACCACTTACTTTAGGTTGGTCGACCGGTCGTACTCCGGTGGGGTCAGTCGACCGATCTTCCCAGGTGTTCACCGGCCGGTCTCGCCCTTCGCAGGGACTTGTCGCCCGGTCGACCAAGTGGTAGAACTCGCTCGGAGTATTATGTACTACTTGGTTTAGGTTGGTCGATCGGTAGTACCCCGGCGGGGTCTGTCGATCGATCTTCCCAGGTGTTCACCGGCCGGTCTCGCCCTTTGCAGGGACCTATCGCCCGGTCGGCCAAGTGGTAGAACTCGCTCGGAGTGTTATGTACCACTTGGTTTAGATTAGTCGGCCGGTCACACCCCGGCGGGGTCTGTCGACCGATCTTCCCAGGTGTTCACCGGCCGGTCTCGCCCTTCGCAGGGACCTGTCGCCTGATCGACCAAGTGGTAGAACTCGCTCGGAGTGTTATGTACCACTTGGTTTGAATTGCGTTAGTTAACTGTTATACTCATGCACGAACAAGACTACTGAGCAAACGCATCTTTATTGAGTAGATCCATAATTACAAAACGATTACAAGCCGCTCTCCCATTTAGCTACCCTGGTAGAACTTGCGCAGATTGGTCGCATTCCATGGCATTGCTAGTGCATCGCCGTCTTGAGTCTTCAGGCGGTAGGCTCCATTCTTCCCCATACCATCGATGATGTATGGTCCTTCCCAGGTAGCTCCCAGCTTGCCACTTCTCGGCTCCTTGGTGTTGTCGAAGACCTTCCGCATGATCAAGTCCCCCTGTTTGAATATCCGCCTTCTAACTTTGCGGTCATACGCCCTCTTAATGGCCTGATGGTAATTAGCTAGGCGCGCTCTCGATCTTTCCCTCTTCTTTTCCAGCAGGTATAGGCTGTCAAGTAGGAGTTCGCCATTCAGCTCCGGGTCAGCAGCTACGACTGTTCGCTGCGTTGGGACCAATGTTTCCGTTGGCAGGACGGCTTCGGAGCCGTAGGTAAGGCTGAACGGGGACTCTCCCGTCGGTCGCTTCGGTGTCGTCCGGTAGGCCCACAGACCCTTCTTCTGCTCCAGCTTCTTCATCAGTATGTCCAGAATGGCACGATTTGTCGACTCTGCTTGCCCGTTGCTCTGAGGGTATCGCGGTGTAGAGAAGAACAGCTTGATGTTGTTACTAGCGCAGAGCTTCTTAATTGATTCCGCGTCGAATTGTCGCCCATTGTTTGCAAAAAAAGCCCGCGGCAGTCTGAATCGACAGATGATGCTGCTCTATAAGAACTTTCCTACTTGAACTTCTCCAATCTTCAGCAGCGGAATTGCCTTTACCCACTTGGTGAAGTAGTCGGTGGCGATGAGGAGAAACTTCCTTCGATTGGGCGACATCGAGAAGGGGCCCAAAAATCTAACCCCCACTGTTGGAAGGGCCAAGGGCTGGATATCGGGTGTAGCTCTTATGCCGGTTGGTGTATGGAGGGAGCATGCTTTTGACATTGTAGGCACCTCTTCACATATCCCCCCGCATCTGATTCCATGGTGGGCCAGTAGTAGCCCTGCAGCTTTATCTTCCATGCTAGGGCTCTTCCTTCGGAGTGGTTCCCACATACTCGTTCATGTATCTCCCTTATGATTTCCGCTGCTTGTTCCTTCGTGAGGCACTTGAGGTACGGTCCGCCAAACGAGCGCTTGTACAGCTCGTCGTCGATGAGGGTGTATCTTGGAGCGTGCGCTTTGGTTCTTCGGGCATCAGCGATGTCCTCCGGTAGTATCCCATCAAGTAGGTACTTCTTCATGTTGGCTACCCAATTAGCACCGGGCGCAATAGTATAGGCCGCTTCAATGGCTTGCGTCCTCCCCGCCAGGTGACTATCTTCCGCATGACCGGCTGTTTGGGGGTTAATTTGCACCTCGATGAAGACCCTTTTTTCTCTGTCTTCTCCGAGTACCGATGCTAGATTAGCACGGGCATCCGCCTGCTTGTTCTCTGCTCTGGGGAACTGGTGGAAGTCTATGTTCTCGAACTTGGCGATCATCTCCTGGGCTAGCTTCAGGTAAGCTTGCATTCTTGCGTCGCGGGCTTCGTATCTACCGGTAATCTGATTGATTACCAGTTGGGAGTCGTCGTAGACCTGTAAGCTGGTCACCCCCAGCGCTGTTGCCATCTCCAGTCTTGTCAGCATCGCCTCGCACTCAGCTTCGTTGTTCGTCGTCGGGAACAGTAGCCACACTAATTTTTCGAGCTTCGTGTGGTCAGGGGTTACTAGGACTACTCCCACACCACTCCCGATCGCGCATGATGAGCCATCCACGAACAATCTCCACCCTTCTTCTTCGTCCTCCTCTTGTCCTGTTGCCGCACCGACTCCCATGGGTCGACCGGCAGCTACCGACAGGTCTTCTAACGTCTCTGGCACCGGAGCAGTGTTTTCCGCTGGGAAATCGCTGAGGAAGTCTGCAAGTGCTTGGCCCTTGATTGCTTTCCGAGGTACATACCGAGGGCCAAACTCTTGCAGTTCTGCAGCCCACTTGCTTAGTCGACCTGCCCGAGTAGAGTTATCCAGTACTTCCTTCAGGGGGTGCTCGATGATGACCTCGATGGGGTGAGCGACGAAGTATGAGCGAAGTCTTCTTGACACGTACACTAATGCCAGGGCCACTTGCTCGATCCGCGCGTACCTAGTTTCAGCTGACGTCATGATGCGGCTGACGTAGTAGACAGGCCTCTCCGCTCATTCACGTTCGCATATCAGTACAGCACTGATTGCTGCCTCCGATACTGAAAGATACACCCCCAGTGTTGCCCCAAGCTGGGGGGCTGTCAAGATAGGGGGTTGGCCAAGGTACGTCTTTAGCTCCTGAAATGCTTCTTCGCAGCGTTGGTCCCAGTCGAAAGGTGCAAGCTTACTCAACCTTTCGAACAGGGGCCGACACCGGTCTGAGGACTTGGATATGAAGCGATTGAGGGCGTTGATCCGTCCGGTCAGCTTCTGGACTTCCTTTCGTGACTTGGGCGACGGCATCTCCTCCAAAGCTCGGATCTGCTCCGGGTTGGCCTCGATCCCCCATCGGGTGACCAAGTAACCCAGAAATTTTCCCGACGTCACGCCGAAGGCGCACTTAGCCAGGTTCAACTTCATGCTGTACCTCCGCAGGGTTACGAAGGTTTCCTCCAGGTCTTGCATATGCGCTTCCTCCAACTGACTCTTCACAAGTAAGTCGTCGACGTAGACCTCCACGTTCCTTCCAATTTGGTCGACGAATATCTTGTTTACCAGCCTTTGGTACGTCGCCCCCGCGTTCTTCAACCCGAATGGCATCATCTTGTAGCAGTAGAGCCCTCGATCTGTGACGAAGGTCGTGTGCTCCTGGTCCTCTGGATTCATGGGGATCTGGTGATAGCTCGAGTACCCGTCTATGAACGAGAGCCTCTCGTGTCCCGCCGTGGAATCTACCAGTGTATCGATACGTGGCAGCGGGTAGCTGTCCTTCAGGCATGCCTGGTTAAGGTTTGTGAAATCGATACAGACCCGTATGGCTCCGGACTTCTTGGGGACGACAACCACGTTAGCGATCCACTTCGGGTACTGAGCCTCTCGGATGATGCCCGCTCGTAACAACTTTTCAACCTCCATGTTGACAATTGCTGCTTTCTCTGGTGCTCGCAACCGGGGCTTCTGGCGTACAGGAGCAGCTCCTTCTCGAATATTAAGGTGGTGGCAGGCTACCTCGGGGTGGATGCCCGGCATGTCTTCGACTGTCCATGCAAACACATCCTGGTTTGCCTTGAGGAATGTCGTCATAGCTTCGGCATGATGCTTTGGCAGCTGCGACCCGAGAAAGGTTATCTTCGGATGACTCGCTTCTCCTAAGTCCACGGGCAGAATCGGCTCGATGACAGGTGACTCCTCCCACTCTATGTTCAGGTCTGTCATTGACTTCTTTGACTCGTCCGGTTCTTTAGATTCAACCGGTCGGTCGGTCTTCTGTGGGTACGTCGTCAGGTTCAGCTCTTTACCTTTAGCTGATCGGTCAGTCTCCCTCGGGTCGCTCGGATCAGTTAGCTCTTTAAGTTCAGCTAACCGACCGGCCTTTTTCAAGTTCCTCCATGCAGTCAGTTCTTTACGTTCAATTAACTGGTCGGTCTTCGGCAGGTCCCCCGACACTGTCAGCTCTTTACGTTCAACTGATAGGTCGATCTTCAGCAGGTCCCCCGATACTGTCAGCTCTTTACGTTTAACTGACAGGTCGGTCTTTAGCAGGTCCCACGATACTGTCAGCTCTTTAAGTTCAGCTAACAGGTCGGTCCTCCAAAGGGCTTGGCCTCCTCGCGCTCCTACGCTTGATTGGGCGAGGTGCTGGAACGTTAGAGCTTCTTGACTCCGCTTCGTAGTCCAGAGGTTGAGGATGCCCAACTCAGTGCCGCCTTCATATGGTTCTCCTCCCTCGATTTGGCACGTTATCTTCAGATGGATGGCGCTAAGCTCATACTTGGCCGCCGAGGACTGGTCACCTTGAATGCTCATCACGCCCTTGTCGGTCCAAAACTTCACTACTTGGTGGGCCGACGAGGGGACCGCATCCAAGTGGTGAAGCGACGGTCTTCCAAGGATGATGCTGTACGCCGAATGGGCTTCAATCACAATGAACCGGGTAAGATTGGTGAGATTCCCTGTTGTGATCGGGAGGGTGATCTCACCAACCATCCTTGCTGCTTCTCCCGTGAAGCCCATTATCGTCGACGATGACTCAGTCATCTGCCCGCAATCTAGCTGTATGGCATCGAAGGCGTTGAGGAAGAGCACATCTATCGAACTCCCGACGTCGACCAGAATTCTCTTCACCAGACAATTTGCTATCTGCAGCCGTATAACCAGGGGATGGTTGTGAGGCCTCTCTATCCCGACCAGATCAGCTGCCAAAAACTGTACTGCTGCTTCCACTCTTGGCTCGGGGCGAATGATGGGGTCGAGCACCACATGGTGACCTTGCCTTGCTTGCTCTATGCGCCGCACCTATCGATCCACGGCATTTGATGATGGTACAGGGCCATGGTACCCGTAGACTGCGTCTACCTCTCGGAGCTAGCGTCTTTCTGGCGGAGGACCCGGTAAGCGCTATGCCGTCGCTCCTCGCTGGACTTCCCCTACAGCCTTAGTCTCCTTACGTTGAGGGAGGTCGATGAAGCAGCTAAGGTGGCCGGCCTCAATGAGATCCTCGATATGATGCTTGAGCGCCCGGCACTGCAAGGTAGTGTGGCCTTGGCCCTGATGGTACTTGCAGTACCTTGATGCATCTCTGGCTCCCCTCTCTCCGGGTTCAAGCGGTTGTGCCCACTTGAAGTACGGTTTGCCCTTGATAGCTTCCAAGATCTGGTCTATGGGGGCGTTCAGTACCGTGAACTCCCTATTCCACTGCGGCCTCGCTGGCCTGTCTTGTCATTGCCGCTTCGCTTCGTGCCGTGTCGCCTCCCCCTGCTGCTTGTTGACGTTCTTCACCGCAGCTGGCTTGGCGTAGCCTTGGTGCGGGGCCCTGGTTTCCACTGCCTTTCTCTTGCGGTCTGCGCCTTCTATCTTGATGTACTTCTCAACACGCCACGATAGCTCGTCTATCGTCTCCGGGGTTCGCTTGATGAGCGACTCGTTGACGAGCTGGGTAGGCTGAATGGCGTTCTTGAAGGCCGCGATCACTATGCGATCCTGCCCATCTGCGTCCGCTAAGCTCAGGTATTCGGACCTGAACCTATGGTAGAATTGTCTGAGCGTCTCCTTCTGGGTCATATTCATCCCGAAGAGTGACTCCAGAGTCTTCAGCTCCCGGCGATTGCATCGGTATTGGTCGATGAACCGCGTGCTTAGCTCCGAGAATGAGGAGATGGACGAGGGCCTGAGCTTGTGGAACCATTCGAGGGGTGTTCTCGACAAGCTGTTGGTGAAGGTCCGACAGAGAATATGATCATCCTCGTAGGGGACCAGAGCATCCCGGAAAGCCAGTACGTGCTCTACCCGGTCTTTCGATCCGTCAAACTTGGAAAGGCATGGAGGATTCCATCCCCGAAGGAATGGCTCCCGGAGTAGCTTCTCGACAAGCGGTGACCGTGCAGCTCCTCGGATGGCGACTTTCTCTAGCCGGTCGGGAGCTCGGACCCCCGGTCGGTCCCGTTGGATTCCTTCTTGATCCCCGAGTCGTTCCGTCGCATGTACCCGAATACGCTCATGTACGCTCCTCCGATCAGCAGTGTGGGCTGGCTGCCGACTGGCCGGCGTCATCCAAGTGTGATGACTATCACTCGGTTGACGATGATGTTCGCCATCTCACTTCGAGCGATGCACTTGTGCCGAGTCCGTCTTCGAGTGATGCTTAGAGGCAGGCGGCTCTCGGGGTGTGCCCTGAGACGGGACCAAACATCCGAGCGTGCCGACGCCGCTCGAATGTGCTTGTTTCTTTCCACAGGTTACGGGCTACTCGAGTCCCGCCCATCGGGATTCGTACTTTGGACCTCCACCGAGCGATTAACCCTGACCTCCACCTGAGGCAATGGTTGCGGCTGCACTTGCCCTGGTGGGGCAGCTTGAGTAGGAAGGCTCTGTCCCGCTTGGGCCATCATGCCCTGGTTGAGTAGGCCACCTGTCAGTGCGGCCCGCACGAAGTCACGCAACTCCTCGTAGTTGCGCTGTATTGTTTGGAACTGGGCGGTAAGAGCTTGCTGGGTTATTATCATAGTAGCCAGAAAAGCTTCCGATAGACCCCCTGTTAGAGGAGCCAGGGTTGCTACCGGAGCCTGACTGGACTCCCCGACCCCCAGTATGGGATTCACCAGCGGGACTACACGCTCCATGTCCGTTGGTGGTTGAACAAAGCGCCCGACGTCATTTGCATCTCCGAGTGGCGCGGCTTCGGACGGGAGCTACGACGTCGAGCGGGTATGATACGGTCCACCGACCATCGTTCTTCAACCGTATGGTCGTAGTTGTGACTTCTAAGCCTGCTGATCGGTCGACACCCATGGGTCGGTCGGTCAGTAGACTCGTGCTGGTTGCAGGTAGCTTCGGACTGGTCGATATGTTGGAATTGGATCTGCTAATCAGAGTCACAGCGGAAGCAAAAGAAAGATCCGAAGATCATACGGTGTATGTTTCATTACAATTAATTCTACAAAACAATCTACATGTAAATCTATGATCTTAACATATATGCGGACACCCTAGAGGCATACTATGATCTACGGAAGACATGCATGCATCTAGTTAGGTGTTTAGAATCATCATACCTTATGGATCTATGATCCGAAGATGACGGAACAATAAAGAACCGCACTTGAATCGCAAGGGAAACTGTCGGATAGCACCTTGTCCTTTCCGAATTGAAGAATCATCGAAATCCCGTCTCTGAGTGCAGGGATTACGAGCCGACGGAGGAATCCGTTGCGAAGACGATGGCGAGCCATGAGATTTTCTCCTCCTCTTTCTCCTTTCTTCCTCTTTCTTCTCCCTTCTTCTTTCTCTCTTTTCCTTGGTCGAAACCACAAAAGAGGAGGCTTGGGAGGGGGTTCGGATTTTTGGAGGAGAGGGAGCACTCACATAGGGCCGGCCCCTCCCTTTCCCTATTCCCTTATAGGGTCGGTGTCCCATGGCTTCAAGGAAGCTAGGGCCAGCCCTAGATAGCTTAGGATAGAGAGGGGGCGGTTTTTAGGGATTTCCAATGTCTATCATGAAGCCTGGACGAAAACACCCTTCACAAAAAGTGGAAAACTGAAAGAGAGACTGAGTGAGGTGCGCTACTCGGAATCGAGTTCCGTCAGTGCCTATAAGCTTCTGGAATTATTCCGCTCATTCTGAGCCATATTTCAATATTTACCAAAATACCCCTACGACCCGTAATACATGTGAATTAGGTTCTTAGGCTCCGGGCTTGTGCTCCATCGCGCTACTTCGTATCCAACGTATCCAACTAGGTCAGGGAACAATTCCTATACGCAACGACAGGGTCGAACCTTCAGGGTTCGGGATCTCTAGCTCCAACCGGATCCCTGATTAACTGTTCCGGTGACACACCGAAAGTTCCGTTAATCAGCCCTAATCCGATTAACCCGCGTAGCCACCCAGAGTGCGACGCGAGTTGAACTCTAGTGATCCTAAACTTATGTTACTCCCTCGTAACCCTGTTCTCTACTATACTCCGATAATCCTCAGTCCCTCCTATTACTGGTGCCATGATACGACTCGGGTGGTGGAGAACACCGTCAGATCCCGATCGATCATCTGACTAGGGTTTGATGACTTGTCATCTATAACACCACACACCTTCCGGTGCTATACCTAGCATCCGGAAAGTCGTCAGTCATACTGACAACCACCCGGCCTGGGTTAACTGTGTGGACAGATTGACTCATCAAAACACACCCATCCAATACTAGACGCCGGATAACCTGTAGGGATTACATGTCACTCAAGCGCCAGCCGGGTAACCCAACGTACCGTGGTATTGGACTATGGAAGGTCCGCACACGTTGGCACATCAAAGCACCACACAACTGGTTGGCCCAGTGTACATGGTCCCTCAGGGTTAAGGACGGATTATCTATAGTAGTAAGACGGTTTCTGCACCAGTGTCTGAATCACTGAACTGTGCACCATCTTGGTTCCTGTTTAACACGATCATCGTGCTTGGTCAGGTGAATGGGAATCCCACGTTTTCGTGGTGGAGACTTCACCACATCCTCTACCTGCCAACAACTTGTTCTCGATGAAGCAACCGGCATCACCTAAGCTGTGAACTAGTTCTAGGTCTACACAGAACTGGTCCGCTGGGTCTCCCAAGCATAGATCCTCCATGCGCCTCAGTGGCCTACTGTGTTCCCTAGGGTCCTTTTATTATATGAGTATTATCATACACCAGAGTAGTATTCTAATTAAAGCAATAACCAAAATCATCTTTATTAATGTTAATATAGAAAATCCACGCTTAGGACACACGAGCTATAACTATCTCCTACTTGGCCTAGCGGGGAACAACAGTCTTAACTCCCATGGCACCACGTGCTTCTCAAAAGCCTTGGTCGGTAACACCTTTGTGAAAGGGTCCGCCATGTTATCTGCAGATGCCACCTGAGTTACTGCAACCTCCCCTTGCTTCTGCAAGTCCCGGATAATGTAGTATTTCCGCTCGATATGCTTGCTCTTCTGGTGATATCTTGGCTCCTTGGATTGTGCTACCGCTCCACTATTGTCACAGTAAAGGACAATAGGATCTTGAGCTCCCGGTACGCATCCTAAGTCCGTGAGAAACTTCTTGAGCCACACTGCCTCATTAGCTGCTTCGCACGCCGCAACGTACTCAGCCTCTGTCGTCGAATCCGCGATGCATCCCTGCTTCACGCTCTTCCAACTGACATCTCCTCCTCCTAATGAAAACACAAACCCTGACGTCGATCTCCTGGATTCCGGATCTGACGCAAAGTCAGAATCCGTATATCCAATCGGCATCAGTTCCTGTGAAGAGTAAACTAACTCATAATCTCTCATCCTACGGAGACACTTGAGTATACTTTTCACAGCAGTCCAGTGCCCTGGACCCGGATTTGACTGATACCTGCCCATCATGCCTACTGCATAGCATATATCTGGTCTCGTGCACTACATAGCATACATCAGACTCCCTACAGCCGAAGCATAAGGTATCTTCTGCATTTCTGCCCTCTCCTCAGGAGTCTTAGGATCCTGATCCTTAGACAATTTTCATTCCATGTCTGAATGAAACTAGTCCCTTTTGGAGTTGTGCATACTGAATCTGACCAAGATAGTATCTATATGGGCTGATTGTGATAGCGAGAGAGTCTTGTTCTGGCGATCTCGAGTTACCTTGATCCCCAGAACATAACTCGTTTCACCCAGGTCTTTCATGTCAAATTGAGAGGATAACCACACCTTCACTGTAGACAACGTTCCAACATCGTTTCCAATGAGCAGGATATCGTCTACGTAAAGCACTAGAAAAACTACTGCAGTCCTATCGCTCATTTTATAAATATATAGTTCATCCATGTTCTGCTCAAATCCATAAGACTGGATAGCCTGATCAAAACGCATGCTCCAACTTCTGGATGCTTGCTTCAGTCCATAAATGGACCTTTGCAACTTGCACACCAGACTTTCCTGACCTTTTGCGACAAAGCCTGGAGGCTGAGACATGTAGATGTCTTCTTCCAAATCCCCGTTGAGGAATGCGGTCTTGACGTCTATTTGCCAGATCTCCCAATCATAATAGGCTGCAATGGACAAGAGAATCCGGATAGACTTAAACATAGCCACTGGCAAAAAGGTTTCGTCATAGTCGATCCCTTCTCGCTGGGTATAACCCTTAGCGACTAATCTAGCTTTGTAAGTCTCAACGGTACCATCCGGACCTCTTTTCATTTTGTACACCCACTTACACCCAACATGTTTAATATTGTAAGGTGGTGTTACAAGTGTCCAGACCGAGTTTTGGGACATCGATGTCAGTTCTGCCTCCATGGCTTCCTGCCATGCTGCATTGTCAGAGGATACCATCGCTTCGTCATAGTTCAGAGGATCATCCTCCTGAAACTATGGATCTACCATAAAGGCTTCTTCAATGTATCTATCAGGAGCACTTGTGGTCCTCCCACTACGACGAGCCTGTGGTGGTTCCGTAGGAGTCGATTCTATAGTATTGTTTATCTTAGTGGTATCGGCTCCCACTACGTTTTCTATCTGCGTACTCCCATCAGTACCAAGCAATTCTTCAAGAACTACTTTACTAGTGGGCTTATGGTCTATTAAATAATCCTGCTCCAGGAATATAGCGTTCGTCGAGATGATAACCTTTCTATCCTCAGGATCATAAAATAAACCACCCTTTGTCCCTTTTGGATACCAATGAACAGACATACCTTAGTTTTTGACTCCATCTTATCTCGCTTGTCCTTCCGCATATGTGTTGGACAATCCCAAATCCTAAAGTGCTGTAGGCTTGGCTTTCGCTTCAACCACAGCTCCCAAGGAGTTAGGGGTACTGACTTTGATGGAACAAAGTTCAAAGTATATAATGTGGTCTCTAGGGCATATCCCCAAAAACTAGGTGGCAATGTGGCATAACTCATCATAGTCCGAACTATGTCTAACAAAGTTTGGTTTCTCCTCTCAGATACATCGTTTTGTTGTGGTATCCCTGGTGCAGTCAACTGGGATACGATCCCATGCTCACACAGGTACCCAATAAATTCATCCGATAGGTATTCGCCTCCTCGATCCGATCGAAGAGACTTGATACTTTTACCCGTCTACTTTTCTGCTTCAGCTCTAAACTCCTTGAACTTATCAAAGGATTCAGACTTCCGCCACATTAGGTATATATATCCAAACCTTGAGTGATCATCCGTGAAGGTGATGAAATACTCGAAGCCTCCTATAGCACGGACACTTATGGGCCCACATACATCAGTGTGTACCAACTCTAATACCTCCTTAGATCTGCTACCTTTGGCTCGGAAAGATCTTTTAGTCATCTTGCCTTCTAGACAAGACTCATACGTCGGTAGGCTTTCTGAAATATCTGGACTTAAAAGTCCTACCTTAACCAACCTGTGAATCATGTCTGAAGCTATGTGTCCAAGCCTTAGATACCAAAGAAGTGTTGGATTATCTGAGGGATTTTTCCTTTTAGATGAATTAATTATACAAGCTTCAGTTATGTTATCCTGCTTATGATTGGAGTTAATTACATAGAGACCATTCTGTATCTTTCCCTTACAAACAAAAGAACCATTAAATTTAATTAACACACCAGAAGCATCAAATAAAACTAAAAAACCTTTATTATTCAATAAGGAAACAAAAATTAAATTTCGTCTCAAGTATGGTACATAAAGTATGTCTCTAAGTAATAAACTTCTTCCATCAAGGAACTGCAAGACGACATCTCCAACTGCTCCAGCCTCTGCCACGGCCTCAGTTCCCATGCTCAGGATTATCTCTCCATCATCCAGTTTTCTTGTCTCCTTGAACCCTTGCAAATTATTGCAAGCATGGTTAGTGGAACCAGAATCCACAATCCATAAAACTGGAGAACAACTTGATGCTACAAGGGATTCTACTATGTGGATTTAAGATATACCTGTCTTAGCCTTCTTGGGAGCCGCGCGGCAGTCGCCCTTCCAGTGCCCCTTCTTGCCGCATCGGAAATATTTTCCTTTGGGCTTCGCTGGACCATTCTGCTTAGGAACCTGCAACTGCACCTGGCCCATCTTCACAGGCTTCTTAGACTTTCTTTTCTGAAACTTGCCTTTGGCTTTCAGAGAAGAAATCCGCTCTACGTTCAGGGATTGGGCTCCTGCCTTCATCTTGTCCTCTACCGCCTGGAGCGCCGCTAGGAGCTCTGCGTTAGACATCTCCAACCGGTTCAGGTTGAAGTTGGTAACGAAGCCCTCAAACGCTCCTAACAGAGACGCGAGAAAAATGTCGGTCTGGATCTCTGCATCCAAGATGACATCAAAGGAACCAAGCTCGTTCACATAGCCAAACAATTTCAACATATGATCCCGAACTAAAGTCCCCTCTGCCATCTTCGTGGACACCAATTTCTTGATGGTCAGGTAACGAGTTACCCGACTATGACCCTCGAACATTTCCTTTAGGTAGAGCATCATGTCTGAAGCAAAGGCCATGTCTTCGACTTGCTTTTGAAGGATGGTTTGCAAGGATGCTACTATGTAGCACTTGCACATCTCATCAGCATCTAGCCAGTCTTTCCATTCCTTCAACTGGGCCTCAGTTGCACTTTGTCCCGGCATGGCCGGTTGAGGGATACGTAAGGCAATTATGTGTTTGCCAACCCTTAGGACGAGCATCAGGTTACGCTTCCAGTCCTCGTAGTTTGGTCCTGTAAGTTTGTTATCATTAAGTATGGAGGCAAGGGGGTCGACCTTGGTCATGATTTCTGTAAACAATGGTTCAAAGCAAAATTAGGGTTTACTACAATCTATTTCATGAATTTAGAAATAGATAATATTTACTCCATCCGCTAAGTCTTCACTACCTCAAGTGGAGACATCCATGAATATAAATTCCCTGGGCTCGAGCACTGATACTATCGTCCTTGAATTAGAGACAGCAACTCGGTGAGAGCATGCAACCGCTTCTGCCAACGGGGTTTTTATGACCCAGTCTTATTCAGAATTACCCATGGTAAACTGAAAGACCTCCTAGTCTCCTTTTGGCCAGCTTTATGTGACCCGCGTGCGCAGCAACAATGACTTCACATAAGCTTTCGGATGCTTCCCACAAATCTAGGTGGTGTCGGCAGGGGGGTTCATAGGCTCCCGTGGTGCAGGAAAAAACCATCACCCTCTGCCACTGGCATCCTCCATGTTCTGAAGTAAACTACTAGGCGAACCAGCATGGAAGGAAACACAGCTCTCACCCGGTAGAAATATCGAACTGCGTACCTCCCATCCAGACCCTTAGCCGGTTGATTATGGAGGCCAGGGGTTCCCCTTTGGAGGGAACCTCTTATACATCCCTTCTTTATGAGGTTTTATACATATCTAGAAAGGTCATGACCTCCTAGACTTAGACCCTGGTTTACCGTGCTCCCACTAGGATTACAAACCCTCATGCAAAGCATTAGTATCCTCGGAAAATATCATAGTCCCTACCTTGAATACTTAGCTTTTGCCTTTCTTGCAAGGATCACATTACATAGATTCTAAGGATCCCGATACTTCACTAGTTTGCCCATAATCCTAAGATCTGGAGCCTAGCCTAAGGTCAATGTGGAAAGGACTCCCACTACGATGACGCCTCAATCATAATTTGATGCCTGATGTCATAGTAGACCTCATCTCATTATAGGTTTCGATGCTGGCCAAATAGGGACATCCGACAACCTCCGTCGGACCTTAACCTAATGGTGGCATAACCAAATCGTGATGAGTTCATACTACCATCAAACGTCATCTAGAAATGGGTATCACACAGTAAAATCCTAACCTAACTTGGTCGCTAGGACCACGTAGGGAAAGGGCATCCCACTAGGGTTATCATACTTCTTATGAAGACATTAGTTAATTATCTCTAAACAAATCTAACACTGCGTCTATCTCGGTGCACAGTACTCGGCTATCTGAACTACCACGAGGGCGGTTACCACCTTTCCTTTTAGCTAGCCACCGGATTCGCACGTGTTAGAAACATATAGAGACACCGATGAATCCATAAGCTTAGTAGCAACCCTAAGCCTGATCTAGAGACAAACTCACAAGCAAGATAATAAAATTATCATCGGGGTTCTCTAAACAATAAGTAAAGAGAATCAACAGAAAAACATCCAAACTGAATCAAGTCCAGGGTCCGACCCCTGAACCTGAATAGCACAGCCAAGATATCCTGCTCTTCCATTCTGCACGATCTCTGACGACGATCCCCATCATCGCCAACGTGCATGCTTTCGCCGGGTCTTTGCACGCCATGGTACCGCTTGCCCGAACCGTGGATGTAGCATCATCTTCTTCTTTCTGTGATTGAAAAACTAACACGCTCCGAGCAAGTGCTCGTTTGTGTACAATTTCACTAGAAATAAAAGAAAATAATCCTAGAAATATGGCCAGGGAACCGAGGATGGTCAACCCCCACCCTCGCCCATCTAGAGCCTTAAAATCCACAGACAATAATAATCAATGCAAAAATTAAATCCGGGGTCCGACCCCCGGATGCATGCAATCACAGATTACTATTCAGCACGGCACCTGCAAAAAGACGATACATAGCACAATCCTTATGCATGATCTACGCCGAACCCCGACGAAAACATATGCAATTATATATTTACATGATGTTTTCACGAATTCATGCATGAAACACACACCAAAGCGTGCTCTGATACCAATTGTTGGAATTGGATCCGCTAATCAGAGTCGCAGCGGAAGCAAAAGAAAGATCCGAAGATCATACGGTGTATGTTTCATTACAATTAATTCTACAAAATAATCTACATACAAATCTATGATCTTAGCATATGTGCGGACACCCTAGAGGCTTACTACGATCTACGGAAGACATGCATGCATCTAGTTAGGTGTTTAGAATCATCATACCTTATGGATCTATGATCCGAAGATGACGAAATGATAAAGAACCGCACTTGAATCGCAAGGGAAACTGTCGGATAGCACCTTGTCCTTTGCGAATTGACGCATCCTCAAAATCCTATCTCTGAGTGCAGGGATTACGAGCCGACGGAGGAATCCGTTACGAAGACGATGGCGAGCAGCGAGATTTTCTCCTCCTCTTTCACCTTTCTTTCTTCTCCTTCCTTCCTCTTTCTTCTCCCTTCTTCTTTCTCTCTTTTCCTTGACCAAAACCACAAAAGAGGAGGCTTGGGAGGGGGTTCGGATTTTTGGAGAAGAGGGAGCACTCACATAGGGCCGGCCCCTCCCTTTCCCTATTCCCTTATAGGGCCGATCTCCCATGGCTTCAAGGAAGCTAGGGCCGGCCCTAGATAGCTTAGGATATAGAGGGGGCAGTTTTTAGGGATTTCCAATGTCTATCGTGAAGCCTGGACGAAAACGCCCTTCACGAAAAGTGGAAAACTGAAAGAGAGACTGAGTGAGGTGCGCTACTCGGAATCGAGTTCCGTCAGCGTCTATGAGCTCCTGGAATTATTCCACTCATTCTAAGATTCATATTCAATATGTTATGAGCCATATTTCAGTATTTACCAAAATACCCATACGGCCCGTAATACATATGAATTAGGTTCTTAGGCTCCGGGCTTGCGCTCCATCGCGCTACTTTGCATCCAACGTATCTAACTAGGTCGGGGAACAATTCCTATACGCAACGACAGGGTGGAACCTTCAGGGTTCGGGATCTCTAGCTCCAACCGGATCCCTGATTAACTGTTTCGATGACACATCGAAAGTTCCGTTAATCAGCCCTAATCCGATTAACCCGCGTAGCGATCCAGAGTGCAACGCGAGTTGAACTCTAGCGATCCTAAACTTATGTTACTCCCTCGTAACCCTGTTCTCTACTATACTCCGATAATCCTCAGTCCCTCCTATTACTGGTGCCATGATACAACTCGGGCGGTAGGAAGCACCATCAGATCCCGATCGATCATCTGACTAGGGTTTGATGACTTGTCATCTATAACACCACACACCTTCCGGTGCTATGCCTAGCATCCGGAACGTTGTCAGTCATACTGACAACCACCAGGCCTGGGTTAATTGTGTGGACAGATTGACTCATCAAAACGCACCCATCCAACATTGGACGTCGGATAACCTGTAGGGATTACATGTCACTCAAGCGCCAGCCGGGTAATCCAACGTACCGTGGTATTGGACTATGGAAGGTCCGCACACGTTGGCACATCAAAGCACCACACAACTGGTTGGCCCAGTGTACATGGTCCCTCAGGGTTAAGGACGGATTATCTATAGTAGTAAGACGGTTTCTGCACCAGTGTCTGAATCACTGAACTGTGCACCATCTTGGTTCCTGTTCAACACGATCATTGTGCTTCGTCAGGTGAATGGGAATCCCACGTTCCCGTGGTGGAGACTTCACCACATCCTCTACCTGTCAACAACTTGTTCTCGGTGAAGCGACCGGCATCACCTAAGCTGTGAACTAGTTCTAGGTCTACACAGAACTGGTCCGCTGGGTCTCTCAAGCATGGATCCTCCGTGCGCCTCAGTGGCCTACTGTGTTCCCTAGGGTCCTTTTATTATATGAGTATTATCATACACCAGAGTAGTATTCTAATTAAAGCAATAACCAAAGTCATCTTTATTAATGTTTATACAGAAAATCCACGCTTTGGACACACGAGCTACAACACGACACTCACGGGTCGACAGTCGAAAGCTCTAGTAGGAAGTATCGAAGACCAATCCCACAGACGGCGCCAAGATTATGGGAAAAATTTAGTCGAACCGGGCGATTCGGGTGGCAAGGATAATCCAACAAGCCAAAAGTAAGACAAAGACCGGGAATTACGTGGAAAACCCCTTCTCAACGCCGAAGGGGAAAAAACCACGGGTGTGGCGAGAATGCACTATAACACTTGTGACGGTTATAATTCTCTCACCTTACCCCAATTACACTCTGAGGATCGGTCTCCCGAGATACCGACCTCCGCAGTTTCGCTCAAGCTGCCGATCGCTGCAGACAGCGTTTGACTACCGGTCGCTGTAGACAGTGTCTAACTACCGACCGCTGCAAACAGTGTCTGACTACCGACCGCTGTAAACAGTGTCTGACTACCGACCACTGCAAACAGTGTCTGACTATCGACCGCTGCAAACAGTGCCTGACTACCGATCGACCTCCGCAGCTCCGCAAATTTCGGGACGAAACGGGCAGCGTCTCCTCCAGAATTCCCTTTCTTTGCTGAAGGGGTAGGTCCCCTTTTATAGTGGTGGGGTGACGGTTATGGCGCTCCGCGAGAAGCGGGTAGACGACGTGTCCCCGCAATGAGCTCAACCGTCACGGTAGTGATGAGGTAGCACGCGGTCGACGCCCGATCGTTGTAGCCGGAAATCTCGGAGCGTGGTCAGCACTCCGTAGCATCCGAGACCTCCGGGTTTGACTGCCGCATTGCGTCTTGGCTCGTTGCACGGCCGACCGAGAGAGGGGGGGGGGGGCTATTGCGCGGCCGACCCCCCCCCTGTTGTCATCTGATGCGCGGCCGACCGGAAAGAGGAGGGTATACACAAGTACCATTATGTATCGACTTTAAAAAAAATTGAAAAGGCCAGTGCAACATCAAGGGCATTCGTCTGGAACATCCTTAATTTGCACCGGATCGCAGCCACCCATCTCGGCACTCACTCGGACCAGCAGGCATCAGATGGTTGTGATCCGGTGCCGCGTGAGAATGTTCGAGAATCCTACTCCATGCTGGAATAGCAGTGCTTCAAATAAATCTTTTTTTTAAAAAAACAATCTTATTTCAACATAGCGAGGTCGGTACACAGGGGCGGACCTACGTGAGGCCCATGGGGGTCTCAAGCCATCCCTCAGTTTGGAATAAAAAAACAAGGCCATGGTAAATTACACTTTGCCACCTTGAAGTTTAGCTCTAAAACACATAACCCCCTTTAGTTTATTTTGTTCTAAATTACTCTCTAAAGCTTGAAATATTTGCAAAACACCCCCTTTTGTCAACTACTTGATTTGTAATTTTTATCTTATCAAAACTGAGTTGAAGGGGGCAAAAATGTAGTTTTTCTGACTATAGGGGGGTTAAATGTTTTTGAGCTAAACTTAGTTGGGGGGGGGGGGGAGTCATGTAATTTATCCAAGAAATAATGCTAGTCTTGTGTGTCAATTTTTTATTGCCAACTTCACGTGGAGGTGTCCACTCGAAGTTACTCATTGGCCGGATGTAAATCTGATATTTGAAGCAAGTATCACTATTTGAACAAAGTGGGAGATAAACGGTGGGACAACTCCACATGTATGTCCCATATATGTTCAATAGGGGGATACCACTAGGCCCACCACTACCTGCCGTCGTCGCCTTGTCGGCCATCACCACTCCTCGCCTGCCAATGTCCATCGTCATGCCACCGACCAACACCCCACTGCCCCATGGGCATTGTCGCCACCCACCACCCTCGTCATCTCCAATCACAGTTGTCGCCCGTACTGGTGACCCACGACCGGCCCTGCCATCCACTGACCACCACCCGCTGCCATCCACCTACGGCCACCGCTGCCAGCCACCACCTGCGCACGTGGCATCCCCATAAGGTTTATCCCATGACCCAACGTGAATGAGAATTGAGTGGTGGAGACTGTTTACAGGTTTTTGAGTGTACGTGTGAAATTTTTCAAAAGCAAAAACATGGATCTAGTCTGTTATTCATGACCTACACAACATGATCGAGTCCGCTAGTTATAACCCTAAATTTTCGAAGGACCTTGAGGATTGAAATCCTCCTCCACTCGAGGCAAAATCTTAACGAGGCTTTTTTTGCACGATCGAAGGAAGTGTAGAGACTTTGTCACGTCGCCGACCGAAGCCTCCGATCGTATGGCAATGATTGTAGGTACTTTTTAATAATTATGTCCCCCTGAGAAAAAATTCTGGGTTCGCTACTGTCGGTACATCATGTTGTGGCATCCGATCACTACCATCTGATGCATGTCAGCCGATAGAGGAAAATTTTCAGCACATCCTACTTACTCTACAACCGTTGCCCAGAGTCTATCAGCATGCTTTAAGTACTGGGGGTCAATATCCCCATGTGCTGGGCCTGCTACCTCATGTATCTCGAATCATAGTGGGCCCCACGGTTGTAGCGTAAGCAGGATGGGCTGCAAATTTTCCTGGTCGGTAGTGAACGATTCAGTTGGGGTTCAGTGCATGAGACAACTATGAACAGATGGCACATCAGGATGTATCTACATCCTTAAAAATCCCCAATGTTAAAGAGAAATTTTCCAAAGTGACCACCATGTTGTATTGCTCAAACTAAGTACAGAGCTCGAAAACGTTACATTTTTTACCACCTATACGTGCCGATTCAGTAACACGAGTGTTTCATGACTTTTCTGACCATTTTGCCCTTAACAGTAGTAAAAACATTGGTTGAGTAATTTTACGCCTGGTTTACATCAGGTTACATCGGGTTTACATCGGTTTTTACGTCGGGTTTATGTCGATGAAGAGGTTCCGGCGATGAAGAGGTTCCGGCAGGGTTCTGAAGAGGTTTTGGTGAAACGTAATGAAAACATAAATAAAATGTAACCAAACGTAAACAAACGTAAAATTTGCGTCGGGTTTACGTCGATGAAGAGATTCCGGCAAGGTTCTAGTGATGAAAAGGTTCCAGCGAGGTTCCGACAAGGTTCTAGCGAAATGTAACGAAAACGTAAACAAAATATAACCAAAAGTAAACAAACGTAAAATTTGGTTTTGAGACTCTACTTGTTTCACGAAAGAAGAAGTGATCCGCTGCATTAAGGGTATTTTTGTTTGAAAATTTTTTGTTGGTCGTTAAAGTAACGTTTTTAGGCTTTGTATTTAGTTTAAGTCATACGACAAACCTGGTGGTCAGTTTGGAAAAAACCTCAATGTTAAATGATATTTTTCTTTGTAATAAGTGAGTGAGAGAAAAAACTACCATCCGGGTTACCCTATTGAAACTATATACCAAATTGGACAAGGGCAAACTCGTAAAAGGGTATATATATGAAGTTCCACTCTTACCCTCCTATAAAAGGTGCTAATCCAAGCCCCCCCACACTTCCTTTCACTTCCTTTTGTGATAATTTTTGTGGGGTTCCTCTCCGGCCTGCTTCTCTCGTTGGCCTCGACCTCCATTCCATCTAGCCGGGGTCGAAGGAACCCATTGCCGGTTTGTACCCTCCCGTGCCCCCTTTCGTGCCCTCCCATCCAGCCGGGGTGAAGAAACCCATTGACGACCTGCATTTTTGATTTTTCACTTCGTCGGAACCATTGTGAAGCCAGGGTGAAGGCACCCATTGACGGCCTGTATGTCTGATTGTTCTCATTTTTATCCCTCTTCGTGCTGCCGGAGTTGAAGGAACTCATTTCACTTCGCCGGAACCCATTTTATTTTTCCTCCGGTAAGTCCCTCATTGTCAACCCATTTGGTTTGCTGCCCAGACTCTAAAACTTTACATCTACGTTACCACTACAAGATGTATTCCTAAAATTTCATTTGTATGCTCGTATTTCTAAAATTTCACATCTATGCTCACATCGTAAAAGTACAACCATCTATATTAACATCTAGATTTCATCTCTAAAATTTCACGTCTATATTACCATTAGTAGATACATTTGTAAAATTACACATCTATGCTCACATCCTATAAGTATGACCATCTAAGTTCATATCTATTTCATCTCAAAAATTTCACATCTATATTACTATTAGTAGATGCATTTCTAAAATTTCACATTTATGCTGGCATCGAGAACATGGTTCGATGATGATATGAAGAAAGAGAAAGAGAATCGACCTCTCCGGGATTTGGAAGTGGAACCTTGCGAAAGGAGTCCTGTAGAGTGTAGAGTGGGACAACCCGTGGAGGTGTGTCCCATGAAATTGTGCCACAGTATGTTCAAATAACATCACTGCTCGGCGACAGACAGGCCCAACAAGTAGGTAAGAAGCACTTACTTGATCCGACTGCACACTTTCCGATCCATTCTGTGCCATGAATGAAGAAATCGGAGTTGCACGTGGAAGAAAAAAAAAAAAAATGGTAGCAGCATCTCTAACAGCCTCCTTAAACCCTCCATAATAGAGGAAAAGCAAAAAAAAAAAAAAAAAAAAAAAAAAAGAAAAGAAAAGAAAAGAAAAGAAAAGAAAGGGAGAGGGAGAGAGGAAGAGCTCAAATGACAGCTTCAACAGCCTAGCTTCTTGAAGACTCTCTATCTATCGATGAGGGAGCGGATTGGGCTCCCCTTTGTTGAGGAGTGGTTGAAGCCCCCTTGAAAAACATGAAACACACGATCAATCAATCACCAACCATCCGTCCCAATAGCCTACTATATTATTTATTACATGTCTACTATCTAAGCAGAAAATCACCAATTAATAGACCGAACTGATGGCTTTGGCGGTGTTTCTATTTTCCAGTGGTGAAGTAAACTGAAAATTAATTTAAAAACGTGCATGCACTGAATATTTGATATACTTTTCCCTTCTCCATCGGCTTTTGTTGTTTTTTATTTCCGACGTTGTCTCCGTTTTGGAAGAGCATGCCCCAACCCAACCCAACCCAACCCAACCCAACCCAAGCGAACCGTTCTTTCACACGTCCTTGAAAGCAGCACCAGCAGTTAGACTTAGATACCTACCCCTATGCTGCCTTAATTGGGTGCAGCGCTCATCCGACTAACTTTAAGGTCCAGTTAGACTTAGATACCTACCCCTATGCTGCCTTAATTGGGTGCAGCGCTCATCCGACTAACTTTAAGGTCCAATTAAGGAGCACATAGATTTACAAAGTTATAAGAGGAGGAGAAATAAAAAAGAGACAGGTGCGTGCAAACAGTCACGAGAGTTTTCAAAAACTGGAATCATTTTTTAACCCACCCCACCAACTTAAGCACCTGGCACCTGGCACCTGGCACCTGGCACCTGGCACCCACCTCCTCCTATTCCTCCCCAAAAGCAAACACCACCCCCCTCCTCTGGTTAGAGCAGGTAGTCAGTCACACAACACATCGGTAATACAAGCAGTGACAGTTGTTACCCCTGTGCTATCCTCCTCCATAAGTTCGGCCTTTTGGAGCACTCCGGGTGCTGTCACAGACCCACAGTTAACAAAATAAATATAAAAAAATACCCCTCCTTCCCCCTACCGCCACCGCGAGCACCATATCCTCTTCCCCCTCCTCTACCCACCTCACCAACGCCCCTCTCACCTTAAGTGGGTTCAAATAGAATTGCTCTTGCTTACCAATTTTGTTTTACTTCTAAAATTGTAAATTCATTAAAATTAAATTAAGTGATCTCTCCAGCCTAGCTTTGGACCAACTTCTTCTTCATAACATTTGAATTACATATCATCTTTTCCCATATATATATATATATATATATATATATATATATATATATATATATATATATATATATATATATATATATATATATATATATATATATATATATATATATATATATATATATATATATATATATATATATACAGAACTGCTCACCTACGGGACGTCCCGCATTCTTATCTTGCGGGACAAAAAAATTTGAGGGACCTAGAGGTTTCATAATTTGCTGATTTTTGGTGAGGAGGATCACCTTGTTATAGATAGGACCCCCACCAAAAATCAGCAAATTACAAAACCTCTAGGTCCCTCAAATATGCTCTTCATTATCGACCATCCATTTTAACCGTTAAATTGAAGTGCATATTTGAGGGACCTAGAAGTTCTATAATTTGCTGATTTTTGGTGGGGGTTCTATCTATAACAAGGTGATCATCCTCACCAAAAATCAGCAAATTATGAAACCTCTAGCTCCCTCAAATTTTTTTGTCCCGCAAGATAAGAATGCGGGACGTCCCGTAGGTGAGCAGTTCTGTATATATATATATATATATATATATATATATATATATATATATATATATATATATATATATATATATATATATATATATATATATATATATATATATATATATATATATATATATATATATATATATATATATATATATATATATATATATATATATATATATATATATATATATGGGGCAAGGTAGCCTACTCCATGGAGTAGGTAACTTATCTACTCCATGGGTTAAATGGATGCCATGTGGCACTTTTTAACCGGAGATAAGACTTTATTAACTTAGGTTCATCCCTCCCAATAATTGTCAAGAAAAAAATTTGAGAAAAACACATGCCAAGTAGCATTTTTAGCATGCAAAAAAAAAAAAGTTTTTACGATGCATAATTTACCATTAAATTTGTTACAACTTGATCGAGTTGATTGAGATTTTTTTTTTCGGATTTTTTTTCCTAATCCTAATCTATCCATTTTGGATTGACCATACATCAACAAAATACCCGATTTAAAAGTGTCATGTGGCGTCTATTTAGGCCATGGAGTAGATAAGTAGCCTACTCCATGGAGTAGGCTACCCTTTCCCTATATATATATATATATATATATATATATATATATATATATATATATATATATATATATATATATATATATATATATATATATAGGGTCGGGATCCAGAAACACGCTACTTTGCCACAAAGTTAGACACGCATCATCCAAAACACTAGATAGAGGTTTTAGAATTTGTTGATTTTTTGTAAGGATGATCAACTACCCTTAGATAGCCCATCCATAAAAAATCAGCACATTCTAAACCCTTTAGGTGCATCAAATCTAAAGAGCTTTATTGACCGTTCATTTTAACCGTTAAATTGAAGGGAATATTTGATTAGCCTATAGGTTTTAGAATATGCTGATTTTTTGCTGATGTGCTATCTAAGGCAAGGTTATAATCCTCACAAAAAATCAATAAATTTTGAAACCTCTATCTAGGATTTTGGAGATGCGTGTCTAACTCTGTGGCAAAATAGCGTGTTTCTGGATCCCGACCCATATATATATATATATATATATATATATATATATATATATATATATATATATAGGGGAGGGATACTCTCACTAATGGCCTCTTACTAATGGTCCTTACAAATGATCTCATCCATCGGATCGGATCCGATGGATGGCTCGGATTAAACTCCCTCTCCCACACGCTCTCTCTCTCTCTCTCCATTGAGTAAACCCGGCCTCGACCCCCCCGACCCCTCCCCCCTCCCCAACCACCTTCCCCTCCGGTGGCAGCCCCTTCCCCTCCGGCCTCCGGCGACAGCCCCTTCCCCTCCGGTTCTGGTGCCCAATCCCCTCCGGTGACAGCCCCTTCCCCTCCGGTTCCGATGGCAGCCCGATCCCCTCCGGCGGCAGCCCCTTCCCCTCCGGTTCTGGTGCCCAATCCCCTCCGGTGACAGCCCCTTCCCCTCCGATTCCGGCGGCAGCCCGATCCCCTCCGGCGGCAGCCCCTTCCCCTCCAGTTCCGGTGCCCGACCTTCCCCTTCCCCTCCGGCTCCGGCTCCAGCTGAGTCTCCGGGCCCGACCCCTCCGACCCCGACCGCCCAGTTCCCCTTCGGCTCCGGCCATCTCCCCCGACGCCGGCATCTCACAATCGGGGCTGCTGCGATCGGCACCGGAGCTGCCGGCATCGGGGGGGATGGCCGGAGCCGGAGGGGAACGGGGCGGTCGGGGTCGGAGGGGGAAGGGGATCATTGGGGGGGGTGGGTGGGTTATAGGATTGAGAGAGAGAGAGAGAGAGAGAGAGAGAGAGAGAGAGAGAGAGAGAGAGAGAGAAGGGGAGTTTAATCCCAACCATCCATCAAAACCGATGGATGGCTGGGATCATTAGTAAGGGCTATTAGTAAGAGGCATTAGTGAGAGTATCCCTCCCCATATATATATATATATATATATATATATATATATATATATATATATATATATATATATATATATATATATATATAGGGGATGGGGAGCCTGGACCTCAAGTGCAGCGTAAATGCTGCACCGGAGCCTCCTGCGTGCGCCACGTGTCCATCTGCATCGGAATCGGATCAGATTCTACGGATTAAATCCCGCAAATAGCCTCAGCCGCCCGATCGCCTCGATCCAACGGATCGGATTCCACCGGACCGGATCGGGCAGCTGTTACTGTGGCGGCCACAGTAACAGCGCTGTTTTGGTCCGGACAATTCCTGTCCGTTGGATCGGATCAATCGGGCGGCTGAAATCAAGTTCGCGGTTACGTAGCGGCTACAGTAACCGCGATAATGATTTCATCCGTCCGATCGTGGCGATCGGACGGCTGAAATCATTATCGCGGTTACTGTATCCGCTACAATAACCGCGAAATTGATTTCAGCCGCTCGATTGATCCGATCCAACGGACAGGATTCGTCCGGACCAAAACAACATTGTTACTGTGGCCGCCACAGTAACAGCTGCCCGATCCGGTCTGATGGAATCCGATCCGTTGGATCGAGGCGATCGGACAGCTGAGGCTATTTGCGGGATTTTTGAGCGGGATTTAATCCGGAATCCGATCTGATTTCCGGTGCAGCCGACACGTGGCTTCCATGCCGAGCCCGGTGCAGCGAGGACGCTGCACCTGAGGTCCAGGCTCCCCGTCCCCATATATATATATATATATATATATATATATATATATATATATATATGTTGTTGTAGCTCGTGTGCCCTTAGCATGGATTTTCTGTATTAACATTAATAAAGATAACTTTGGTTATTGCTTTAATTAGAATACTACTCTGGTATATGATAATACTCATATAATAAAAGGACCCTAGGGAACACAGTAGGCCACTGAGGCGCATGGAGGATCCATGCTTGGGAGACCCAGTGGACCAGTTCTGTATAGACCTAGAACTAGTTCACAGCTTAGGTAATGCCGGTCGCTTCACCGAGAACAAGCTGTTGGCAGGTAGAGGAAGTGGTGAAGTCTCCACCACGGGAACGTGGGATTCCCATTCACCTGACCAAGCACGATGATCGTGTTGAACAGGAACCAAGATGGTGCACAGTTCAGTGATTCAGACACTGGTGCAGAAACCGTCTTACTACTATAGATAATCTGTCATTAACCCTGAGGGACCATGTTCACTGGGCCAACCAGTTGTGTGGTGCTTTGATGTGCCAACGTGTGTGGACCTTCCATAGTCTAATACCACGGTACGTTGGGTTACCCGGCTGGCGCTTGAGTGACATGTAATCCCTACAGGTTATCCGACGTCCAGTACGTGTTGGATGGGTGCGTTTTGATGAGTCAATCTGTCCACACAGTTAATCCAGGCCTGGTGGTTATCAGTATGACTGACGACGTTCCGGATGCTAGGCATAGCACCGGAAGGTGTGTGGTGTTCTAGATGACAAGTCATCAAACCCTAGTCAGATGATCGATCGGGATCTGACGGTGCTCCCCACCGCCCGAGTCATATCATGGCACCAGTAATAGGAGGGACTGAGGATTATCGGAGTATAGTAGAGAACAGGGCTATGAGGGAGTAACATAAGTTTAGAATCACTAGAGTTCAACTCGCGTTGCACTCTGGGTGGCTACGCGGGTTAATCGGATTAGGGCTGATTAACGGAACTTTCGGTGTGTCACCGGAACAGTTAATCAGGGATCCGGTTGGACCTAGAGATCCCAAACCCTGAAGGTTCCACCCTATCATTGCATATAGGAATTGTTCCCCAACCTAGTTGGATACGTTGGATGCGAAGTAGTGCGATAAAGCACAAGCCCGGAGCCAAAGAACCTAATTCACATGTGTTACGGGCCGTAGGGGTTTTTGGTAAATACTGAAATATGGCTCAGAACATATTGAATATGGATCTTAGATTGAGCAGAATAATTCCAGGAGCTCACAGGCGCTGACGGAACTCGATTCCGAGTAGCGCACCTCACCCAGTCTCACTTTCAGTTTTCCGCTTTTCGTGAAGGGCGTTTTCGTCCGGACTTCACGATAGACACCCGGAAGACCTAAATCCGATCCCCCCTCATCCCTATCCACCTAAGGGCCGGCCCTAGGCTTCTTGGAGCCATGGGAGACCGGCCCTATAAAGGGAATAGAGAGGGGAGGGGCCGGCCCAATGGTTCTACTCCCTCCCCTCCAAAAATCCGACCCCTAGTCCCCCTCCTTTGTGGTTTCGGCCAAGGAAAAGAGAGGAAGAAGAAGGGAGAAGGAAGAGGAAGGAAGGAGAAGGAAGAAAGGAGAAAGAAGAGGAGAAAATCTCGAGGCTCGCCATCGTCTTCGCAACGAATTCTTCCGTCGGCTCAAAATCCTTGCACTCAGAGACGGGATTTCGAGGATTCTTCATTTCGCAAAGGACAAGGTGCTATCCGACAGTTTCCCTTGCGATTCAAGTACGGTTCTTCATCGTTCTGTAATCTCCGGATCATAGATCCATAAGGTATGTTGAATCTAAACACCTAAGTAGATGCATGCATGTCTTCTGTAGATCGTAGTATGCCTCTAGGGTGTCCGCACATATGCTAAGATCATAGATTTGCATGTAGATTGTTTTGTATCACGAATTGCAAAGACCCGGCGAAAGCGTGCACGTTGGCGATGAAGGGGATCGTTGTCAGAGATCGTACAGAACGGTAAAACGGGATATCTTGGTTGTGCTATTCAGGTTCAGGGGTCAGACCCTGGACTTGATTCAGTTTGGATATTTTTCTGTTGTTTCTCTTTATTTCGTATTTAGAGAACCCCGATGATAATATGATTATCTTGCTTGTGAGTTTGTCTCTAGATCAGGCTTAGGGTTAGTACTAAGCTTATGGATTCATCGGTGTCTCTAAATGCTTCTAATACGTGCGAATCCGGTGGCTAGCTAAAAGGAAAGGTGGTAACCGCCCTCGTGGTAGTTCAGGTAACCAAGTACTGTGCACCGAGATAGACGCAGTGTTAGATTTGTTTAGTGATAATTAACTAATGTCTCCATAAGAAGTATGATAACCCTAGTGGGATGCCCTTTCCCCACGTGGTCCTAGCGACCAAGTTAGGTTAGGATTTCACTGTTTGATACCCGTTTCTAGATGACGTTTGATGGTAGTATGAACTCATCACGATTTGGTTATGCCACCATTAGGTTGAGGTCCGGCGGAGGTTGTCGGATGTCCCTATTTGGCCAGCATCGAAACCTGTAATGAGATGAGGTCTACTATGACATCAGGCATCAAATTGTGAATGAGGCATCATCGTAGTGGAAGTCCTTTCCACGTTGACCTTAGGCTACGCTCCAGATCTTAGGATTATGGATAAACTAGTGAAGTATCGGGATCCTTGGAATCTATGTAATGTGATTCTTGCAAGAAAGGCGAAAGCTGAGTATTCAAGGTAGGGACTATGATATTTTCCGAGGATACTAATGCTTTGCGGGAAGGTTTATAATCCTAGTGGGAGCACGATAGACCAGGGTCTAAGTCTAGGAGGTCGTGACCTTTCTAGATATGCATAAAACCTCATAAAGAAGGGATGTGTAAGAGGTTTCCTCCAAAGGGGAGCCTCTGGCCTCCACAATCAACCGGCTAAGGGTCTGGGTGGGAGGTACGTAGTTCGATATTCCCACCGGGTGAGAGCTATGTTTCCTTCCATACTGGTTCGCCTAGTGGTTTCCTTCGGAACATGGAGGATGCCGGTGGCAGTGGGTGACGGTTTTATCCTGCACCGCGGGAGCCTATGAACCCCCCTGCCGACACCACCTAGATTTGTGGGAAGCATCTGAAAGCTTATGTGAAGCCGCTGTTGCTGCGCACACGGGTCACATAAAGCTGGCCAAAAGGAGACTGGGAGGTCTTTCAGTTTACCATGGATAATTCTGATGAAGACTGGGTCGTAAAAACCCCGTTGGCAGAAGCGGTTGCATGCTCTCACCGAGATGCTATCTCCAATTCAGGGCCGATAGTCTCAGTGCTCCAGCCCAGGGAATTTAGATTCCTGGATGTCTCCACTTGAGGTGGTGAAGACATAGCGGCTGGAGTAGACATTATCTATTTCTAAATTCCATGAAATAGATTGTAGTAGACCCTAACTATTGCTTTAAACCATTGTTTACAGAAATCATGACCAAGCTTGATCCCCTTGCCTCCATACTTAATGATAACAAACTTAAGGGACCAAACTACGAGGACTGGAAGCGTAACCTAATGCTCGTCCTAAGGGTTGGCAAACACACAATTGCCCTAAGTACCCCTCAACCGGCCATACCGGGACCAAGTGCAACTGAGGCCCAGTTAAAGAAATGGAAAGACTGGCTAGATGCTGATGAGATGTGCAAGTGCTACATTGTGGCATCCTTGCAGACCGTCCTTCAGAAGCAAGTCGAAGACATAGCCTTTGCTTCAGACATGATGCTCTACCTGAAGGAAATGTTCGAGGGTTGTAGTCGGGTAACTCGTTACCTGACCATCAAGAAATTGGTGTCCACAAAGATGGCAGATGGGACTTTAGTTTGGGATCATATGCTGAAGTTGTTTGGCTATGTGAACGAGCTTGGTTCCTTCGATGTCATCTTGGATGCAGAGATCCAGACCGATATTTTCCTCGCGTCTCTGTCAGGAGCGTTTGAGGGCTTCGTTACCAACTTCAACCTTAACCGGTTAGAGATGTCTAACGCAGAGCTCCTAGTGGCGCTCCTGGCGGCAGAGGACGGGATGAAGGCAGGAGCCCAATCCCTAAACGTGGAGCATAATTCTTCTCTGAAAGCTAATGGCAAGTTTCAGAAAAGAAAGTCTAAGAAGCCCGTGAAGATGGCCAGGTGCAGTTGCAGGTTCCCAAGCAGAATGGTCCGGCGAAGCCCAAAGGAAAATATTTCCGATGCGGCAAGAAGGGGCACTGGAAGGGTGACTGCCGCGTGGCTCCCAAGAAGGCTGAGACAGGTATATCTCAAATCCACATAGTGGAATCCCTTATAACATCCAGTTGTTCTCCAGTTTCATGGATTGTGGATTCTGGTTCCACTAACCATGCTTGCAATAATTTGCAGGGCTTCAAGGAGACAAGAAAACTGGGTAAATGAGAGATAATCCTAAGCATGGGAACTGAGGCCGTGGCAGAGGCTGAAGCAGTTGGAGATGTCATCTTGCAGTTCCTTGATGGAAGAAGGTTATTACTTAGAGACATACTTTATGTACCGTCCTTGAGACGTAATTTAATTTCTGTTTCCTTATTGAATAATGAAGGTTTTTCAGTTTTATTTGATGCTTCTGGTGTGTCAATTAAATTGAATGATTCCTTTGTTTGTAAGGAAAAGATACATAATGGTCTCTATGTAATTAACTCCAATCATAAGCAGGACAACATAACTGAAGCTTGTGTGATTAATTCATCTAAAAGGAAAAATCCCTCAGATAATCCAACACTCCTTTGGCATCTAAGGCTTGGACATATAGCCTCAGACAGGATTCACAGGTTGGTTAAGGTAGGACTCTTAAGTCCAAATGTTTCAGAAAGCCTACCGACGTGTGAGTCTTGCCTGGAAGGCAAGATGACTAAAAGGTCTTTCCGAGCCAAAGGTAGCAGATCTAAGGAGGTATTGGAGTTGGTACACACTGATGTATGTGGGCCCATAAGTGTCCGTGCTATAGGAGGCTTCGAGTATTTCATCACCTTCACGGATGATCACTCGAGGTTTGGATACATATACCTAATGCGGCGGAAGTCTGAATCCTTTGATAAGTTCAAGGAGTTCAGAGCTGAAGCAGAAAAGTAGACGGGTAAAAGTATCAAGTCTCTTTGATCAGATCGAGGAGGGGAATACCTATCGAATGAATTTATAGGGTACCTGCGTGAGTATGGGATCGTATCCCAATTTACTGCACCAGGGACACCACAACAAATCGGTGTATCTGAGAGGAGAAACCAAACTTTGTTAGACATGGTTCGGACTATGATGAGTTATGCAACATTGCCACCTAGTTTTTGGGGATATGCCCTAGAGACGACAGCATATACTTTGAACTTTGTTCCATCAAAGTCAGTACCCCTAACTCCTTGGGAGCTGTGGTTGAAGCGAAAGCCAAGCCTACAACACTTTAGGATTTGGGGTTGTTCAGCACATGTGCGAAAGGACAAGTGAGATAAGATGGAGTCAAAAACTAAGATATGTCTGTTCGTTGGGTATCAAAAAGGGACAAAGGGTGGTTTATTTTATGATCCTGAGGATAGAAAAGTTGTCGTCTCGACGAACGCCGTATTCCTGGAGCAGGATTATTTAATAGACCATAAGCCCACCAGTAAAGTAGTTCTTGAAGAATTGCTTTGTACTGATGGGAGTACACAGACAGAAAATGTAGTGGGAGCCAATACCACTAAGATTAACGATACTGTAGAATCGACTCCTATGGAACCACCGCAGGTTCGTCGCAGTGGGAGGACCACAAGTGCTCCTGATAGATACATTGGAGAAGCCTTTATGGTTGATCCAGAATTGCAGAAGAATGATCCTCTAAACTATGACGAAGCGATGATATCCACTGACCATGCAGCATGGCAGGAAGCCATGGAGGCAGAACTGACATCGATGTCCCAAAACTCGGTCTGGACACTTGTAACACCACCTCACAACATTAAACCTGTTGGGTGTAAGTGGGTGTACAAAAGGAAAAGAGGTCCGGATGGTACCGTTGAGACTTACAAAGCAAGACTAGTCGCTAAGGGTTATACCCAGCGAGAAGGGATCGAATATGACGAAACCTTTTCGCCAGTGGCTATGCTTAAGTCTATCCGGATCCTCTTGTCCATTGCAGCCCATTATGATTGGGAGATCTGGCAAATGGACGTCAAGACCGCATTCCTCAACGGGGATTTGGAAGAAGACATCTACATGTCTCAGCCTCCAGGCTTTGTCGCAAAAGGTCAGGAAGGTCTGGTGTGCAAGTTGCAAAGGTCCATTTATGGACTGAAGCAAGCATCCAGAAGTTGGAACATGCGTTTTGATCAGGCTATCCAGTCTTATGGATTTGAACAGAATGTGGATGAACTATGTGTTTATAAAAGGAGCGATAAGACTGCAATAGTTTTTCTAGTGCTTTACGTAGACGATATCCTGCTCATCGGAAACGATGTTGGAACGTTGTCTACAGTGAAGGTGTGGTTATCCTCTCAATTTGACATAAAAGACCTGGGTGAAGCGAGTTATGTTCTAGGGATCAAGGTAACTCGAGATCGCCAGAACAAGATTCTCTTGCAGTCACAGTCAGCCTACATAGATACTATGTTGGTCAGATTCAGTATGCACAACTCCAAGAAGGGACTGGTTCCATTCAGACATGGAATGAAGTTGTCCAAGGATCAGGGTCCTAAGACTCCTGAGGAGAGGGCAGAGATGCAGAAGATACCTTATGCTTCGGCAGTAGGGAGTCTGATGTATGTCATGCAGTGCACGAGACCAGATATATGCTATGCAGTAGGCATGATGGGCAGGTATCAGTCAAATCCGGGTCCAGGGCACTGGACTGCTGTGAAAAGTATACTTAAGTATCTCCGTAGGATGAGAGATTATGAGTTAGTTTACTCTTCACAGGAACTGATGCTGATTGGATATACGGATTCTGACTTTGCGTCAGATCCAGAATCCAGGAGATCGACGTCAGGATTTGTGTTTTCATTAGGAGAAGGAGCTGTCAGTTGGAGGAGTGTGAAGCAGGGATGCATCGCGGATTTGACGACAGAGGCTGAGTACGTTGCGGCATGCGAAGCAGCTAAGGAGGCGGTATGGCTCAAGAAGTTCCTCACGGGCTTAGGATGCGTACCGAGAGCTCAAGACCCTATTGTCCTTTACTGCGACAATAGTAGAGGGGTAGCATAATCCAAGGAGCCAAGATATCACCAAAAGAACAAGCATATCGAGCGGAAATACTACATAATCCGGGACTTGCAGAAGCGAGGGGAGGTAACAGTGACTCAGGTGGCGTCTACAGATAACATGGCAGACCCTTTCACAAAGGCGTTACTGACCAAGGCTTTTGAGAAGCACGTGGATGCCATGGGAGTTAAGACTGTTGTTCCCCGCTAGGCCAAGTGGGAGATTGTTGTAGCTCGTATGTCCTTAGCGTGGATTTTCTGTATTAACATTAATAAAGATGACTTTGGTTATTGCTTTAATTAGAATACTACTCTGGTATATGATAATACTCATATAATAAAAGGACCCTAGGGAACACAGTAGGCTACTGAGGCGCATGGAGGATCCATGCTTGGGAGACCCAGTGGACCAGTTCTGTGTAGACCTAGAACTAGTTCACAGCTTAGGTAATACCGGTCGCTTCACCGAGAACAAGCTGTTGGTAGGTAGAGGATGTGGTGAAGTGTCCACCATGGGAACGTGGGATTCCCATTCACCTGACCAAGCACGATGATCGTGTTGAACAGGAACCAAGATGGTGCACAGTTCAGTGATTCAGACACTGGTGCAGAAACCGTCTCTGTCCTTAACCCTGAGGGACCATGTTCACTGGGTCAACCAGTTGTGTGGTGCTTTGATGTGCCAACGTGTGCGGACCTTCCATAGTCTAATACCACGGTACATTGGGTTACCCGGCTGGCGCTTGAGTGATATATAATCCCTACAGGTTATCCGACGTCCAGTGTTGGATGGGTGCATTTTGATGAGTCAATCTGTCCACACAGTTAATCCAGGCCTGGTGGTTGTCAGTATGACTGACGACGTTTCGGATGCTAGGCATAGCACCGGAAGGTGTGTGGTGTTATAGATGACAAGTCATCAAACCCTAGTCAGATGATCGATCGGGATCTGACAGTGCTCCCCACCGCCCGAGTCGTATCATAACACCAATAATAGGAGGGACTGAGGATTATCGGAGTATAGTAGAGAACAGGGTTACGAGGGAGTAACATAAGTTTAGGATCACTAGAGTTCAACTCACGTCGCACTCTGGGTGGCTACGCGGGTTAATCGGATTAGGGCTGATTAACGGAACTTTCGGTGTGTCACCGGAACAGTTAATCAAGGATCCGGTTGGAGCTAGAGATCCCAAACCCTGAAGGTTCCACCATGTCGTTGCGTATTGGAATTGTTCCCCGACCTGGTTAGATACGTTGGATGCGAAGTAGCGCGATGGAGCGCAAGCCCGGAGCCAAAGAACCTAATTCACATGTGTTACGGACCGTAGGGGTATTTTGGTAAATACTGAAATATGGCTCAGAACATATTGAATATGGATCTTAGATTGAGCGGAATAATTCCAGGAGCTTACAGGCGCTGACGGAACTTGATTCCGAGTAGCGCACCTCACTCAGTCTCATTTTCAGTTTTCCGCTTTTCGTGAAGGGCGTTTTCGTCCAGACTTCACGATAGACACCCGGAAGACCTAAATCCGATCCCCCCTCATCCCTATCCACCTAAGGGCCGGCCCTAGGCTCCTTGGAGCCATGGGAGACCGACCCTATAAAGGGAATAGAGAGGGGAGGGGCCGGCCCAATGGTTCTACTCCCTCCCCTCCAAAAATCCGACCCCTAGTCCCCCTCCTTTGTGGTTTCGGCCAAGGAAAAGAGAGGAAGAAGAATGGAGAAGGAAGAGGAAGGAAGGAGAAGGAAGAAAGGAGAAAGAGGAGGAGAAAATCTCGAGGCTCGCCATCGTCTTCGCAACGGATTCTTCCGTCGGCTCGAAATCCTTGCACTCAGAGACGAGATTTCGAGGATTCTTCAATTCGCAAAGGACAAGGTGCTATCCGACAGTTTTCCTTGCGATTCAAGTGCGGTTCTTCATCGTTCCATAATCTCCGGATCATAGATCCATAAGGTATGATGAATCTAAACACCTAAGTAGATGCATGCATGTCTTCCGCAGATCGTAGTATGCCTCTAGGGTGTCCGCACATATGCTAACATCATAGATTTGCATGTAGATTGTTTTGTATCACGAATTGTAATGAAACATACACCATATGATCTTCGGATCTTTCTTTTGCTTCCGCTGCGACTCTGATTAGCGGAACCCAATTCCAACATATATATATATATATATATATATATATATATATATATATATATATATATATATATATATATATATATATATATATATATATATATATATATATATATATATATATATATATATATATATATATATATATATATATATATATATATATATATATATATATATATATATATATATATATATATATATATATATATATATATATATATATATATATATATATATATATATATATATATATATATATATATATGGGTCAGGATCGGATGACCCAGCAAGATTTGACCTAGCAAATAACCCAGCATCCTTTGAGGCACCTAGAGGTTTTAGAATGGGCTGATTTTTTGTATACATGTTGTCTATGATATGTTAATCATCCTCACAAAAAATCAGCCCATTCTAAAACCTCTAGGTGCATCAAAGGGTGCTCTTCAAATCAATGGTTAAAATTGACAGTAAAAAACCGTTGATTTGAAGTGCGCATTGGATGGCCGATAAAGCTTCTAGCATTTGATGCCCCAAAAAGTTTTAGAATGCTTTGATTTTTTGTGGACATTCTATCTAAGGTAAGATGATCACCCTCAAAAAAATTCAGCATATTCCAAACATTCTAGCATTACTAATTCATCATATGTCATAGGGTACTCCCTATGACATGTCATAGGAACCCAGCCCTCATATATATATATATATATATATATATATATATATATATATATATATATATATATATATATATATATATATATATATATATATATATATATATATATATATATATATATATATATATATATATATATATATATATATATATATATATATATATATATATATATATATATATATATATATATATATATATATATATAGGGTCGGGATCGGCTGACCCAGCAAATTTTGACCCAGCAATAACCCAGCACCTTTTGATAAACCTAGAGGTTTTAGAATTTGATGAAAATTGGTAGGCATACTCTCTATGGTATGTTGATCATCCTCACAAAAAATCAGCCCATTCTAAAACCTCTAGGTGCATCAAATGCGCACTTCAAATCAACGGTTTTACACTGTCAATTTTAACCGTTGATTTGAAGAGCACCCTTTGATGCACCTAGAGGTTTTAGAATGGGCTGATTTTTTGTGAGGATGATCAACATACCATAGTAAACATCCATACAAAAAATCAGGCCATTCTATAACCTCTAGGTGCATCAAAAGGTGCTGGGTTATTGCTGGGTCATCCGATCCTGACCCATATATATATATATATATATATATATATATATATATATATATATATATATATATATATATATATATATATATATATATAGGAATGGGATGCTGCCTATCAAAGCAGCATTTTTGTTGCTTTGACACATTGTTTGACCATCCTAGAAGTTTTGGAATTTGATGAAATTTGGTGAGGGTGTTTTCTAGGGTAAGATGATCATCCTCACAAATTTTCATCAAATTCCAAAACTTCTAAGAGGGTCAAATGGTCGAAGCAAAATGCTTCAAATTTTAACGGTGACTACAGACGACTGATTTTGCTTCGACCATTTGAATCCCCTAGAAGTTTTGGAATTTGATGAAAATTTGTGAGGATGATCATATTACCCTAGACAACACCCTCACCAAATTTCATCAAATTCCAAAACTTCTAGGATGGTCAAACAATGTCTCAAAGCAGCAAAAAATGCTGCTTTGATAGGCAGCATCCCATTCCTCATATATATATATATATATATATATATATATATATATATATATATATATATATATATATATATATATATATATATATATATATATATATATATATATATATATATATATATATATATATATATATATATATATATATATATATATATATATATATATATATAGGGGGCTGCTATGCTGCGGCATGCGGTGCGTGCGGCATCGCACCGCAACCGTGTGATGCACTGCTGCGTGCATCGCATGCATGCAGCGCGTGCATCACACGGCTGCGGTGCGATGCCGCACGCACCGCATGCCGCATTCAAGCATTTCTCTATCTCTCTCTCTCTCTCTCTCTCTCTCTCTCTCTCTATATATATATATATATATATATATATATATATATATATATATATATATGAATGTTACAGTGAGCTATGAGCTACGGAAAGAGAAAATGAGCTACGATCATTTTGACCACCCTAAAAGTTTTGCAATTTTGTAAAAATTGGTGGGTGTGTTGTCTATGGTAACATGATCATCCTCACCAATTTTCAAGGAATTCCAAAACTTCTAGGGTCATCAAATGGTAGAAGTAAAATTAACGGTTACCACGAACGGTGGATAAAGCTTCTACCGTTTGATGACCTTAGAAGTTTTGAAATTCCTTAAAAATTGATGAGGATGATCATGTTACCCTAGACAACACACCCACCAAGTTTCACGAAATTCCAAACCTTCTAGGGTAGCAGCTACAGTAACCGCGAAATTATTTTGAGCCATTGGATCCATGCGATCGGACGGCTGAGGCTTTGTGCGATGCGGGCAGCTGAGGTTTTGGCGATCGGGCGGTTGAGGCTTTGTGCGATCCGTTGGATCGAGGCGATCGAGCGGCTGAGGCTATGTGCGGTGTGGTTCAGACGGCCGGATCAAAGCGATCAGACGGCTGTGGCTCATCCCGAGGGATTTAATTCGGGACAGCCGATTCTGGTGCCAATTTTGGGACAGGTGGCACGCATGCAGGGACTGGTGCAGCATTCACGCTGCACCTGAGGTCCAGGCTCCCCGTCCCCATATATATATATATATATATATATATATATATATATATATATATATATATATATATATATATATATATATATATATATATATATATATATATATATATATATATATATATATATATATATATATATATATATATATAGGGATGATACGTTGCGCTGTGCGCTGCTGAGAGAAAATGAGCTGCGATTGTTAGCCGTCCGATCGAGTGTGACCAAGGGCTGAGATTCACTCCCAAAAAATGAAATCGCTATTACTGTAGCGATTACAGTAACAGTGATTCGTTCTCCCGTGAACATTGAATCATGCGTGCCGTCATCCCGAGTTGAGGGGCTCTCCGGTGAACGGCTCCGACCGGCCCCGTCCCGCCTTCCTTCTCAGACTCCGGCCCCTCCGTCCTTCTCCGACAGCGACCCCGCCCTCCTTCTCCGACTCCGGCCCCGGCCCGCCCTCCTTCTCCAACTCCGGCCATGCCCCACCCTTCTTCTCCGACTCCGGCCCCGCCTCGGCCCGCCCTCCTTCTCCAACTCCGGCCCCAGCCCCGCCCTCCTTCTCTGACTCCGACGCCACTTCCTCTGACTCCGGTCCCCGGTACAATGATCCATCGGAGAAGGAGGGAGGGGCGGCGCTGGACTCGGAGGAGGAGGGCGGGGCGGAACCGCAGTCGGAGAAGGAGGGCGGGCGGGGCAGGAGTCAGAGAAGGAGGGAAGGTGGTGACGGAGTCGGAGAAGGAAGGCAGGCCGGGCTGGATTCACTGTTCACGGGAGAACTGTAATCGCTGTTACTGTAATTCGCTGTTCACGGGGTGAATCTCAGCCCTTGGTCACACTTGATCGGATAGCTAACAATCGCAGCTCATTTTCTCTCGGCAGTGCACAGCGCAACGTATCATCCCTCTCTCTCTCTCTCTCTATATATATATATATATATATATAGATAGATAGAGAGAGAAAGAGAGAGAGAGAGAGAGAGGCATGCTAAGGTGCGGCGTGCGGTGCGTGAGGCACCGCACCGCAGCTGTCTGATGCACCCTGCGGTGCGTCGCACGCAGCGGTACATTAGACGGCTGCGGTGCGACGCCGCACGCACCGCACGCCGCATTTCTCTCTCTCTCTCTCTCTCTTTATATATATATATATATATATATATATATATATATATATATATATATATATATATATAGGGGCATGCTATAATGCGGCATGCGGTACGTGCGGCATCGCATTGCAACCGTCTGATGCACGCGCTGGGTGCATCAGACGACTATGGTGCGGTGCCGCACTTAGTGCATGCCGCATTATAGCATTTCTCTCTCTCTCTCTCTCTTTCTATATATATATATATATATATATATATATATATATATATATATATATATATATATATATATATATATATATATATATATATATATATATATATATATATATATATATATATATATATATATATATATAGGGGACGGGGAGCCTGCACCCGAGGTGCAGCAACAACGCTGCACCTCTCGCTTGTTTACCTACCTAGAAGTTTTGGAATTTGATGAAATTTGGTGAGAGTGTTGTCTAGGGTAAGATGATCATCCTCACAAATTTTCATCAAATTCAAAAACTTCTAGGGGGGTCAAATGGTCGAAGCAAAATCTGCAGATTTTAACGGTGACTGCGTACGACTGATTTTGCTTCGACCATTTGACCCCTCTAGAAGTTTTGGAATTTGATGAAAATTGGTGAGGATGATCATCTTACCCTAGACAACACCCTCACCAAATTTTATCAAATTCCAAAACTTCTAGATAGGTAAAACAATGCCTGAGGTGCAGCAAAGACGCTGCACCTCAGGTCCAGCATCCCTTTTCCCATATATATATATATATATATATATATATATATATATATATATATATATATATATATATATATATATATATAAATATAATGAGATGCTGCCTATCAAAGCAGCATTTTTTGCTGCTTTGAGACATTGTTTGACCATCCTAGAAGTTTTGGAATTTGATGAAATTTGGTGAGGGTGTTGTCTAGGGTAAGATGATCATCCTCACGAATTTTCATCAAATTCCAAAACTTCTAGGGGGTTCAAATGGTCGAAGCAAAATCAGTCGTCTGTAGTCACCGTTAAAATCTGCAGCATTTTGCTTCGACCATTTGACCCTCTTAGAAGTTTTGGAATTTGATGAAAATTTGTGAGGATGATCATCTTACCCTAGACAACACCCTCACCAAATTTCATCAAATTCCAAAACTTCTAGGATGGTCAAACAATGTCTCAAAGCAGCAAAAACGCTGCTTTGATAGGCAGCATCCCATTCCTCTATATGAGGAATGGATATATATATATATATATATATATATATATATATATATATATATATATATATATAGGGGGCTGCTATGCTGCGGCATGCGGTGCGTGCGGCATCGCACCGCAGCCGTGTGATGCACTGCTGTGTGCATCGCATGCACGCAGCGCGTGCATCACACGGCTGCGGTGCGATGCCGCACGCACCGCATGCCGCATTCAAGCATTTCTATATATATATATATATATATATATATATATATATATATATATATATATATATATATAGGGGCATGCTATGCTGCACCGCATGTCGCAGCATAGCAGCCCCCATATAGGGGCATGTTATGCTGCGGCATGCGGTGCGTGCGGCATCGCACCGCAGCCGTGTGATGCACTGCTGCGTGCATCGCATGCACGCAGCGCGTGCATCACACGGCTGCGGTGCGATGCCGCACGCACCGCATGCCGCATTCAAGCATTTCTCTCTCTCTCTCTCTTTCTCTCTCTCTCTCTCTCTCTCTCTCTATATATATATATATATATATATATATATATATATATATATATATATATATATATATATATATATATATATATATATATATATATATATATATATATATAGGGGACGGGGAGCCTGGACCTCAGGTGCAGCGTGAACGCTGCACCGGAGCCGCTCCCCGCGCGCCAAGTGTCCAGAAAACACCCCGGATCCGCATTAAAAGCCCAGGATGAACCACATCCGTCCGATTCTTTTCGATCGGACGGCAGATTCGGCCGCCCCACATTAAAAGCACGGGATCGAGAGAGAGCCGTCTGATCCGTGCAGTGCACCCCCGCCCGCAGCCGTCTGATCGCTGCAGCGCACCCACGCCCGCAGCTGATCGATCGCCCGCCGTCCAAAACAATCCCATCCGTTCGATCCTGACGATCGGACGGATGAAAATAAAATCGCGGTTACTGTAGCCGCTACAGTAACCGCGAGAATCCTTTCAACCGTCCGATCATCAGGATCCAACGGTTGAAAATAAAATCGCGGTTACTGTAGCCGCTACAGTAACCGCGATTTTATTTTCAACCGTCCGATCGTCAGGATCGAACGGATGGGATTGTTTTGGACGGCGGGCGATCGATCAGCTGCGGGGCGTGGGTGCGTTACAGCGATCAGACGGCTGCGGGCGGGGTGCACTGCACGGATCAGACGGCTCTCTCTCGATCCCGTGCTTTTAATATGGGGCGGCTGGATCTGCCGTCCGATCGAAAAGAATCGGACGGCTCCGGTTCATCCTGGGCTTTTAATGCGGATCCGGGGTGTTTTTGGGACACTTGGCGCGCGGGGAGCGGCTCCGGTGCAGCGTTCACGCTGCACCTGAGGTCCAGGCTCCCCGTCCCCATATATATATATATATATATATATATATATATATATATAGGGGCATGCTATAATGCGGCATGCGGTAAGTGCGGCACCGCACTATAATCATCTGATGCACCGCTGCGTGCATGCGACGCACACAGCGGGTGCATCAGACGGCTGCGGTATAGTGCCGCACTTACCGCATGCCGCATTATAGCATGCCCCCCTATATATATATATATATATATATATATATATATATATATATATATATATATATATATATATATATATATATATATATATATATATATATATATATATATATATATATATATATATATATATATAATATTTTAGGGTTTTGTGGGGGGGACAAATATTTAATTTAGTCCAGAGACAAACCCTAAGAGACAAACACAGCCGTTCATTGCTATTAGGGCGAGTGTCATTCACTTGGAAGAGATGGATTAACGGGTGTGATTGATCCGACCAGTCCTTCAAAAATGGAAGGTGATCGTGTCTGTTCGAACTGGATTCAATGGATAGATATAGCGTGGGTTAAAAATGAATGGTGATGATACCCGTCCGGTCCGATCAGAGAAGGGTTAAAAATGGAAAGCAAATTCATTCTTATCCCCAAATCTTGCCCTCTCCTCTCTCAATTTGGAAATTTCCCCAAATCCCGCCGTCCGTTTCACCGAAGTGAGACCGGTACAAACAAACCCTAACCCCTCCCCCCACTCCATCCCTCTCTTTCTCGACCCCCCTCAGTCTCAGCCCGGCGCCTTCTCTCTTTCTCTATCTCGCTCCTTTCTCTCTCTGGCCCTTTCTCTCTCCGATCACTGTCGGCCAAACCTCCCACCCATGGATCAAGGTCAGGGAGTCCGGGGTCGACTGCATGTGTTGCCGGATCGTGGCCGGTGATGAAGGCGAAGCTGCATCAGGAGTCCTCCGTCTCCGTCCGACCGCTTCAGGTGGCCTCCTCCGCCTCCGACGGACTGAGATCGCGCCCCTCCGCCTCCGTCCGACCGCTTCAGGATGCCTTCTCCGCCTCCGTCTCCGCCGGGCTGAGATCGCGCCCTTCCTCCTCCGCCTCTGACTCCGCCGGCTGCGACCAACGCCCACACCCCCTCAATCTCTCTCTCTCTCTCTGATCGCTGTTTTTTTTTCGTTTTTCGCCGAGCACGAGATCACAGTCGTCCATTAAAACCAGCTCAATCCCCTCTCTCCTCCCTATTTTATCCCGACCCCAACCCCCACCTCCACCGTCTCTCTCTCTCTCTCTCCGGTGGCCTAGGTTCAGGCCGTCGGAGTCCTCTTGCACTGTACCCAGCCTCGATCCGGCCGTCGGAGTCTTTTAGCGCTGCACTCGGCCTCAATCCGGCGCTCGCTGCTCGCAAGCCTTAGAAATGGGGATCCCCGCCCCCCACCTCCTCTTCACCGAGAAGCCCTCGATGGCCCCCTCCCCAACTGACCCGACCGCCGCCGCCGCCCTCACCCAGGACGGCCTGAAGCGGATTGCCGCCCACCGCACCGTCGACATGATCGAATCCGGCATGGTCCTCGGCCTCAGCATCGGCTCCACCGCCTCCCACGCCCTCGACCGCACCGGCGACCTCCTCCACCGTGGCATCCTTACTGACATCGTCGGCGTCCCCACCTCCAAGAAAACGGAGGCCCACGCCGCCACCATCGGCATCCAGCTCTCCGACCTCAACGCCCACCCCATCGACGACCTCTCCATCGATTGTGAGGACGAGGTTGACCCCTGCCCCATATCCCCCCTTCGTCTCTCTCTCTCTATATCAATTCGGTGTCGCAAGGTGGATGTCGCCCTTTACTTTTTTTTTTTTGGGTTTCCTCCTTTACTTTTTTAATTGTTGCAGGTCTTGAATTGGTGATTCAAAATTGTGAAGCAAAGCTTTTTAATGTTTTTTTAGAGTTAGTTTCTTGATTGTGAATGGTTTCGTGAATCTATCTTCATGTCATTCATTGTTGACAACCTCGGACCTGGCTTCGATTTCTTTATATTGTACTCAGTTTACATTGCTCAAGAAGTTTTTAATCTGGTTCTTTGATTTGATTTGGTATTTCTTGCTTGAATGTTTTTTTTGAGTTGGGAAGTTTATTGTAGCTGGTTATCGTATGAAGTTTCTTGCTCTTTATATTTTACATTAAAAATTTAATTTGATGATTGAATTCCTTCACTTTTTCTTGATCCCATAAAATTCAGGTGATGGTCTAGGACGTCTCGACGATGCTGCGGTGCGGACAGAACACCATCGAGGTGGTGATTCATGATGGGCCTTATAATGGTGGAAGTCATCTACAATGGTGAGGGTAAATGCTAGACTGCAAAGGTGAGTGGCGGCTGATTCGGTAATGGTGCAATCCCAATACATTGTGGTGGTATATCTCACAAAAATTGCGCAACTGATTAGGTAAATTTTATTAAATAGATAGTGGCAAATGTCTGAATACTTCTTTGACATTAAATACATCGACAAATTCTAAGATAAATTTGATCTCAGCAAGATCAGTTAGGTCTGGTCCAGGATACATAAGGATTTTTTGGAATTGGATGATGACTTTAAAGCTTATGAGTAACATCTATTCTTGGTGATAAACGGGCCAAAGGATTCTTCTTTCCTTTTTCATGTTATGAAGGAATAGGTTGGGGTCCCATTGTGCTGGACCTGGTGGTATACTACATCACCTTTCCGTTGTAAAGCTGGCTACCAACCCCATCCATCCGTTGTGAGCTGTTTCACCTGTGGGGTCGTGGTCGTAGCCGGTGAACATGAAGGGGAGGCCTCTCCCTCCCTCTCTCTTAATATCTGTTTCTTTTATTGCAGACCTCTTATATGAGGTCGGGATCATCGCCGGTGACCAGAAGCCTAAAGAAGGGAGGTCTCTCTCTCTCTCTCTCTCTCTCTTAACATCAGCTTTTTATTTTGTTTTATTGCAAGCCTCTTCCATCATTGCCAGCGGTTGGGTGATAGATTGTGTGATCATGTTAAGGCTCAACGTTGTCTTTTTTTTTTTCTTTACTCCTTTGATCTCTCTCTCTCTCTCTCTCTCTCTCTCTCTCTTTTCTTTGTTACAGATCACAACACCATGAATCCAAGTCTATGTTATCAGATCCACGTGTCTTTTTTTTTTCTTCTTTGTTGCAGATTATAACACCATGCATATTCTAAAGTTCGGTACAACAGCTATGCCAAAATCTATGTTTCTTGGATTCCTACCTGAGGATTGTTATAGGGTATCCACATGGTCCAGATCCCACTATGAACTCCATTGAAGATTAGTCTATGATATCGTTTTGAATGCCAATTCATATCATTTTGTATCACACAATGGAGTTGATTGCCAAAATGTATCATTAATGATGTGCACATTTTTTTGTCCCTCATTCATTACATGAAAGTGTAAAAGAACAGTGGTTGAGTTCATGCCTAAAACGATTATATTACCTGAAATTCAAGAAAGAATTTTTAATGCGTGGATATTTTGCTACAAATGATGAGTGAGGCATTTGGACCGTTCCCTAATATGATGTAGAAAGTGTGTAATCTGATTTTATGTACAAAGGGTATGAGTGCAGTGTGCGGGTCGTGGTTGTGCGTGAAGTATAATCGGACGGCTCTTTAATATACAAAGGTTTTTTATTTAAGGGAATACCAATATTGTGATGGACTTGGTGGTTACTTTGGTTGGGGTTTCTTAATCATATTTTTCCCAACTTTGGGGTTTTTTGTTCCTCGGTAATATGTAAAAACATCAATATGTTTTGATCGGAGAGTAGCTGATTGTGTTCATTTTTTTTTTGTATACTGAATTTTGCAAATTGTTGTTCCTTTTATGTAATGCTGAATTTTTTTAAAAGGCACGGGCATTACCTAAAAGGCATTACATAAATGGAACTCAAAATACTGAATTTTTTTTTGTATACTGATTATGTTTTGGCCCCTGTCTCCCTATCACTCTCTTGATTTTTTTTCTCCAGTTTTGGTTGCAATTGTAGCCGCTTCTGTGTCATAGGAAGTTTTAACAGAGCATCGGGTGCGGGGAATACACAGCTGAAATGGTACGTCCGACCCACTGAATATTTTCTCGCACTGAACAGTGGCTTTATTCTTTTACTTACAGGTTGCAATACTATGCATGAAATGGGCTCAATAAATCTGAGACTGAGAGGGAAACCAAAATGGCAGTAGAAGTAGGATCATCATATCTTGCAATGCACCCATTAACAGAGTATTGAATGTGCTGTGGTTTTGGATCACACATCTGTTTATCACAAAGCCCCCAATAACAAGCACAGACCAGTGGTACTGAGCCTGCCTCACAGTCTCAGCTGTTATTAGGTACGTAGGTCTTCATGAAAAATGTTACAACCCCCCACACCTATCGAGGTACTTGACAATCAAACAATCATACAGGTACCGGATGACGAAATAAAAGGAAAAAAAAAAACCCAAGTTCAGCAGGTGCATCACAACGCGAAGACCACAACTCATCAGAGAGACCATCAGAGGATCAAAATGGACGAGGCGGCGCCCCACAGGCAATGCCAGGACTGCCACCCACATAGGTTTTACAGGGCTGCCGGTTCTCCATCAGCACATGCATTGGGTTCCTGAGCTGTCACGATCCCCGAAGATGCCCTTCCGGTCTCCTCCTGAAGGCGGACAAATCCTTTGAAGTTCAATGGCATGGATCAAAAACTTTTGGTTTATCTTCTCAGGTTCTAAATCTATCTTTCTTGCTATTTTTTTCAAAAAAAAGGTTTTATTCATTTAATTGATCTCTCTCTCTCTAATATTTTTTCTTATTAATCAAATAAGAATTTTTTTACTCAAATGACTCAGATCTGATTAAGGTCCTGACTGAGTGCTTCTCCAAGTCAGGTCTGATCTCTCTCTCTCTCTCGCGCGCGCGCGCATCAATGGATCTGCATTTGTTTTGAATATTCAGCTATGATGGGCTTCTTAGATGAATCAATGGACATATGTTGGTCCCACATTAGCTCCCTGTTTTGCCGCACACATTAAGATGAATCAATGGGATAATTTGGCCGCGATCTTTGTTAATATTCTGCAATTTCCATGCTACAATGAATTCTTTAATTAACTTGATCAAGATTGTTCGGTTATATTGGATTCGTTGAAATCTTGAGTTCAACTTGGGTATTTTTTTTTTGGAAGTACAACTTCTTTAGGTTTCTGTTTACGATGTCTATTTTTTTTTCTGTTTCATATCTATTTTTTTTCTTAGGCCGTCCTAAACGCTGACCCTCTCGCCTAGTGTCGATGCCGCCAAGGCACACTATGTTTTTTTTTTACCTAATAATTGTTGATCTAATATTGATTAAATGAAAATGTTAAGTTCATCTTGGTGATAATAATAAAAAAATTCTGTTTTTTTTTTTTTTTCAGGCCTCCCTCTATGCCCGACCATTTGCGTTGCAAACAATCGATCCCGTAATGCATTAGCATTAACAGAATCTAGCATTTGCACCTTGGTATGAAAGGAGTCTCATTATACAATGTATAGGGTTATTAATTTGTGAGTTGCAATATTCTAGATGCATCGGGTCCATAGACTTATTTCAGTGATGGTTATATATTTTGTGAGTTGCAATATTTTAGCACCTTGGTTTGAAAGGAATCTCATTATACTCAATACCTCCTCCTCGATGGCTATATAAGATGAATAGAATCTCCAATACATTTAGGTCCATAGACTTATGATTTTTTACATTTAAGTCCTTACATTATGATTTTCTATTTAACAGATGCATTGGAGATGAGGCTTTGAAGGCAAAAGCGGGTGCCAAAGTTCAGAAGTTCACTTAATGGGCATTGAGATGCATCGGGTACCACTCTCACTGCCAAGAGAACATAGGTAGAGGGAACCACGTCACAATTGTTTAGATCCAACTTC